>JAWPHD010012086.1:0-78649 GCA_037043455.1 Cyrtodaria siliqua
TTTCGTTGAAATCCGGCCAGGGGTTCAGGGGAACTACTCCAGCCAAAGTTTGTTTATCAAACACTTGAAACGTCATAACTCCGCCAAAAGTCATTCATTTGGACCATGTCACCGATATGCGTAACAAGGCTTGATACTGATCATCCCTGCCAAGTTTCACTGACATTCAGCCTGGGGTTCAGAAGAACTAGTCCGTCCAAATTTCTGTATAAGGGAACATAACTCCGCCAAATTCATTCAACCGGAACATGGCAATGATATGCGCAACTAGCCTTGATACTGATCATCCCTATAAAGTTTCGCTGAAATCAGGCCAGGGGTTCATGAGAACTATTCCTGACAAGGTTTGTATATTAGGGATCATAACTGCGCAAAAAAATCAGTTCATCGGAAC
The DNA here is from genome assembly GCA_037043455.1 of Cyrtodaria siliqua. NCBI lineage: Eukaryota > Metazoa > Mollusca > Bivalvia > Adapedonta > Hiatellidae > Cyrtodaria > Cyrtodaria siliqua. The sequence continues at coordinate 395 of JAWPHD010012086.1, forward strand.
ACGGCAACTATATGCGCAATTAAGCTTGATACTGATCATCCCGCCAAGTTCCACTAAAATCCGGCCACGAAAAATGTTTGTTTATTAACACATTTAAAGGGCCATAACTCCTCCAAAAATCTCTTCATCTGGAAAAGCGGAAAACATAAAATGTCGAAGATAATTATTTCGATCAATTATAAAACAATGAGTATAGAATTTATTTTTATTGTTCGTTTAACACAAACTTTAGTTTCATAAGGATTATTTATGAAATAAGCTGTAAACTTCATTAAAAATATTTGAAATCTATTCGGTTACTCTGTCTGCTTTTCATTACACTTGAAAAATAGTGGGGGTTAATATACTCTTCCACAATATACAGATTTATTATATACTTTCCAGTGAAATTGTGGACTTTATGACTAAAATAAAACCTTATATATTCATTGTTTATATTTCACATGGGAAAATATAAAATATTTTCACTCCAGATGACGTCATGCAACTGTTGACTTCGTTTACGTTGTTGACGTTATTGACGTCGTTGTTTTGGCTCATTATATTTTTTCTGCATAAACGTCCAGGTCGTGAGTATATAATCAATAGAATATTTGTTTTTTGTCGTGAATATATCTCGAAGTGAGAAAACACAAACATTTTCACTCGTGCTAAAGCACTCGGTGAAAATATAAGCTTTCTCACTTCTCGATGAAAATAAATCCTATATTCACTCAAAACAAACAAATATCCTCTATATCTTTGGTCAAAGTTTATATTGTTTCATGATTATTTGCAAATGTGAGTGTTTTACCACTAAATCTTAAGCTATTTACACATATGTTTTCTTTCTTTCCTTATAGGAAAGTAATGACACTTATTTTTATAGTGGAGGAACTCACAAAAATGCCTGAAGTTGATGTTTCGAACTAGAAGTTTTCGTAATTGTAATCATTTTCAAAGTCGAATTACATGTAAATTGTCTCTGAAATCGTGAAAAACGACAAATAACCAAAACTTGCATATTCCAATTTCTTTACGTTCAGAAATGGACATACATGTATCCGACTTCTATATCCTTAAACGACAATTTACAAGTATATTTTAAAAATTGTATTACGGATGCAACAAAATTAGGAATTACATAATAGTTCATGGCATGCTGTTTTTTATCGAAGGAATCATTAGACTTCATATTAAAATGAACATTATTCAGCGAGAATGTCAAGATATTTGGTTCAATTACAATATAAAAATGTCACGTTATAAGTTGAACACATCTTGTATTCACAATTCAGTAATATGTTAAAGATGTTATCTTACCATAACAAACCATTTCGAAGTGATTAATACTTATTTCATCAAAGTATCCCTTCCACTCCCATGTTAGCTGGGGCTCTTTAGAGTTGTTCAAGTCCAACGAACTGGAAAAAAAGACAATAAAGTGCATAATAGCCACAATACAAGACAAATCTGAGATGTTTAATTGTTGCTTAATTATAACTCATGATTTCTTAAAAAACACTGTATGTTTATACAGAGACAAACTATTCCAGTTATGGATAAGTAGAGCAGAAACATGTAAAATCTAAATTGATTTCCCCGTAACCACAAAAACTCATTTTCACCACATTCAAATTAACTCTTACAATAACTCACTAGCATAAACAACCATATCCTGAATTGGTAACCTGGAAGGGTGGTCTACTGCGTCATGTTGCTTGCAGGTTTCCGAACATATTTCTTCGTCATAATACATATTAAATTGTATGTAATAGAAATGAACTCTTAATTTTACTCAGAGGGTTGCCCAGTAAGTAAAAGTAATCTACTGGAGATTCTCAAGGTATGATTTCGATTAAAGACGGATACATTCCAGTTAGACACATTTTTTTAATATGCTTACCTTTCAAGTTATCTGTAGTTAACACATTTAAAGTGCACTACCTACAGCGTCCAAAAAAGATATGCTCTTAATGTGTAATGCTGTTGTAGTTTTATCTTTTTTATACTTTTCCTGTTGTGTCATATTTATAATATGAAATACAGACAACAGTAAATGACACAATTAATGTCAGTTGTCTAATTAGTCTATTTAATCAACACATTGAATAACTGAAAATAACGAATAAGCTTAAATTCATTGTTTAATGATGATGCGTGTTTACTTTTTATTTCACCAGTTTGTCATCAGTTAATTGCAGCCTTTGTACAAACTAACGGCATATTTTTACAAAGGAACACGCCTTCATGCTTTCTTAGCAATTCATGAAAAACGTTCATTGTATGACTCAATGTTTTTTTAATATTGGTCTGTTAAACACATCCTTACAATTGTTTCTTACTTTGCTACCGCCACTTGGTGTCTACGAGAAATTCATTTACGACTCGTAAACAAACACATTTACCATTGTTATTCTTAGTTCTTGTCGCGTAACTAGATGAGAAAAATATCTTTCCTTCGTGACATATTTATCTCTCCTTAAGTGAACCATTGTACATAATCCCTGAATTGCCTTGTTCTTACTGCAGGCTTTGTTTTCATGACTATTCCAACGTTTTCAAAAATATTTCACAATTACCTTGATATTTATAATTCATCATTGGCAATTTTTTAAATAATCGTCTGTAACAGCAAATGTTAATATTAGTCTGTAATAGTTACGTTTATCCAGGGATTAAGTATACTTACTCCCTGGTTTAATTCATTAACTCCTTATGAAGACATTCAAACTCAACTGTCGCTATTTCATAATCATATCTTTAAGAAACTCGTTTATTATGTAAAACGGATTACCAGCGCGCTGTTCTTAAACTGTTACAGTTCGCTGTATTGTTTTATCTGGATCCTCTCCTACTTCATATACGTTTCCTAGACAAGGTAGCTTGTACATTCATCTACATTAGGGGCCAATTCCTTTCGTGTGTTCTGGACAATATTCCATATTCTGGAACAGTGTTCCAGATCAGTGTCCAACGGAGCGTTTTAGTACGCTGTTCCGGAACAGACAAATAAAGGAACAAACCAGAACGTGTCTGGAACATACATAAGATAATAATCAGAGCTGATTATGATATTTCACCGGGCTGAGTAAAAAGCCAAATATAAAACATGAATAAACAGTGATGTAAGAAAAAATATGTATTACGTCAATGGAATAAATAGCGTATTTATGGACAGAGAAGGCTCGGATCGTGATTTGAAGAACGGTATAAATATCCAGGGCTTTATATGACGATTCAATTTGCATCCAAGAAATATCTTAAGAGAAGTCAAAATCATTTACACCTACCTTACAATGAATAACAGTTCTTTTAAATCATCTGAGGAGCAGTTTACATCATTGAAAGAGAGGTATATATCATTTAAATTGAACCTCTCCTTATCTCATAATCTTCAAATGATATATAGTTATTTATTGAGCTGCCCTTTAATCTCTCTTCAAATGTTTAAGACAGCTCTTCAAACGAGCTGAAGAGAGGGATAACTCATTTAAAGAGAGGTAAACAATTTGAAGGGAGATGTAATTATTCGAATTACTGAAAATTCGGCGTTTCATATATGTTCTCTTCAGCAACAATTCAATAGCGTAAAGATTAAAATAATAATTATAATAAAAAAAAGTCAACTAATTTGAACATTTTGAATGTTTTGATGTATTCAAAATGTAGGCACCACACACGCACGCACGCACGTAGCTACCTGTACACAATTTACTTTAAAAAACAAAAGGAAAATAATTGAAAAAAAGGCAATAAAAACGAGGGGTAGTAGATATAATTTAAGTTCAGCGTCAAAACAGGTATTTAAAATATCGGGATATACTCCCGAAATGAACTATAGACATGCGCGGATTTAATGGGTGGGTGTGGGTGCACCCAAATATGGTTGGTTGGTTTGTGTTTTTTCAGTTCATTTTAGGCTATGTATGACGGTCAATTGTTTTGTGGTGGAGGCAGACCACCGATTTTTTCCTGGGTAGAACCAGTACTGTATACCTCCCGCCATCCGTAAGAATCGACACGTTCTCACTAGTAAGTCGAAATCCCAGTGGCATTAAAACTTGAAGCGGTGAGAGGCGAGAAGGTTTACCCAAAAACTGAGAAGTAAAAACATGTATGTGAAAAATACATTTGCTGTTGTTCTTTTTTTATAATTGGTAATAACAGAAGGTAAATAAAGGCAAATATTAGAAGATACAATTTCTTGTGTGCCCCACCCCCACCCTCCACCGTACACTATTAAATCCTGAATCTAGGCACTGACAAAGTACCTATGTATGTAAATCTGAGATAGGAGCATGCCCCAGAACTCAATTAACATAAAGTGGCTCTTTCGAATTTGGCATAGAAAAAGAAAAAATATTGTGGGGTTTGGGGGTGGGTGGGTGGGCAGGACATACTCTGCCTGTTCTCCCTGTTCAATATGCCTGTGTAATACTTTTCTCGGGTCTGACAGGTTTAGTTCACGAACGCTTACCCTATCAAGATGTAATTTAGATTAATACTAGAACGAATTCGACGGCGTGCCATCGCAAATATCCACGTTTTCTACACAGGTCAATTCCCTTTAACCTATATCCATTTTACAAGTAACTGTTCTGATCATTGTTTGATACTCAGATCATATATAGTATTATTAATGAGTTTTTGTATACATGTATGACACTTTTAATGAATAAAAAATGTTTAGGGTATTTGTGTATTTGAACTTTTGACCCCTGTCCCAGAATCCCATGGTGACCCTGGAGCAAATTATACTGATAATCCCAAAATAATTACATTTTATTGAGAAAGAAAAATAGATATTTGACCGAATTTACCTCTCTCCCCACTCACCCCGCACACCCAGCCCCATTCCCCCTACCCTTGCACACCTCTATGGTGGAAACACTGAACTTTTTTAATATGCTTTGTATTTTCAGAGTAGTATATACAAGTCATGAATTGTGCAAAGTAAAACAAATAAATGACACTGCAATTGAATTTTGTGTATATTGGACCAGATGACGCCCATTACAACCTCCACCTCCACCACCTACCAACCCACCACCACCACCACCACCCACACATACGCATACAGGATAAAAACATAGTATAGTTTTACACTGTAATCCCTTCATCAACATGTTCGTTTGAGACATAATTAAAAAAAAAAGACACCCTGATACCCTCCCCCCAATCACCCACCCACTCCAACCTCATGGAAGACGTCCGAGTTTTAAATAATAACTCATTTGGCATGCTGTGTATCTCTTTCATACACGACTATTATACCAACTAATGTACAATGTATGGAAAAATGACACTGTTCATGAATTATTAGTATATTTGATGCCCCTTCCCCAAGGCCCCACCGATGACGTAGGAGGAAACAAATGTAGTCCCATCATCATAATGTTTCATCTGAGACATAATTACAAATAAATAATCCTCCTGACCCACCCACCCTGGGCCCCAGGGCAGACATCCGATTTCGAAATAATAAATCGTTTGATATGTTCTTTATCTTTCATAGATGATTACATAAACCAAGTTATGTGCAAAAATATTGGAAAATGAGTAATTGATTTTTCAGTCTATTTGTCCTTTTGACACCCCCACCCACTGTGGGCCCCTGGAGCCAAAAATAATGTTGCTCTTGCACGTCGCCATCATATGGTGAAGTCATAAGTTTGGTTAAATTCCGTTCAGCGGTTTAGGAGGAGATACGGTAACGGACGGACGGACGGACGGACGGACAAACTGAGGCGATTTTAGTTACCCTTTTTTTCCCAAAAACATGGATATAAAAAATTGAGAAACAAATATAGTGTAAATGTATTTATATAATTCGGAAAATACACTTGATGAATTCTAAAATTGGTCACTCGTCGTGACGCGGTGAAGTATCAGAGCGCATGTAAAGTTTTGTTTTTATGTGATTATACGAATTCTGCACAAATATGCAGTTCAAACGCATTTATGTCATCAAACAATCTGAAACATGCCATTTTGGATTGGGTTAGTGTGCGGCTTGCATCACCTTTTGAATAGGTACAGTCCGCATACGTTCGGAACGAAATAGAACGGTGTTCTAAAATATTCATTTGGTTTATCACATGTTCGGAGTATTCCAGACGGTCAAAGGAATTAGCCGTAGGTTCAACTGTAGTAGTATACTTCCCGTTATCTAACCTCAATTAATTGCTAAACTTTCCTGTTCGAATGTTATACCTATTGCTACTTTAGACGAGTATTTGGTTTAACAAAACGTCCCTTCCATTTCTTTCTAATTTCTTCTTTCGGTTGTCCGATTGGTGTTTTACGTAATTTCCAGCACATTTTAGGCTATATATGACGTCGATTTATTCGTGGTGGAAGCAAAACGCCCATTGTTTCCTGGGTAGAAGCAGTACTGTATACCTCCAGCCATCCTTAAAATTGGACACTTTCCCATTTACAAGTCGAGCTCGAAGCTGTTGCGGGTTAATTTCGAACCCACTACGGGTTCTTCTGTCCCAACCTGTTGTTTACTGTTACTGTTATTTGATCTGTCTGCTTTCCTCCTGTTCTGTATTATAATTCTTTATGATACCGGCTGTCCTGCCATAAACGTTTTACTTTCCCCCCCGGACGTCTTCCTCGGATTCGGTATATGTTTTCTCTCAGTTAGCATTGTTTCTTCGTATATGCACGAATATGGTGTTTTCTGTTACCTCATCACAACTACGAAGTATCGAATTCCCGTATATGCACGAATACATAATTATTGTCTCCAGTTAATAAAAAAATGCGGAGTTAAATATTCGCTTATATACGCACGAATTCGGAGTTACATATTCCCGAATATGCACGAATACATCATTTTATATTCAAGTTTTAATCGGATAAAGATTAAACACTTATTCAGCTTCAAACATGGGGATGGATTTTAAATAAGCATGCTGTATTATACACGTATAATACGGAAGGCAAGTCGTGAGCTTATAATATATTGCAGGGGAGCAAGTATACATGTGTTTAAAAAAAGAGTATGACATGATAAATTTGGAAATCGCCGAACACGATAAACTCAAAAGATATTGTATTCGCGGTTTGAATGAGACTGTAGTGAAAAATGCTTGCTACCGTTCACGCCCTCTAGCCTCGGGTTGAGCAGAACTCAATAAACAAAATGAAATTTATTTGGGAGCAGAGATCATGAAGCCTTCGTGTCACAAATAACAGTCAAAAGACTAAATTAAAAAGCAGACAACATATCCTAAAGGTTATTAAACAGTACTCAGAACATTTAAAGGCTGGAGTAATGGAATCAACTAGTATTCGAAATTAAAGTAAGAAAACAAAAGTATTTGAGAATGTACCGCCGATATCTGTATACACAAATTGGGCTCCGAGATCTCCAAAGATCTGAATGAATACCAGTCTGATTTCAAGCATAGCGAGTTATAGATTGTATAATTGTCCAAACTGGCTGGTTTTCAAACTTTTCTTAGCTTCCATTGATTTCAACAATTTGACCAAGTTTAGAAATGATCGGATGAAAAAAGAAAGTCCTATCGTGTTAACGAGACAAACTATAGCATATTTAAGAAAACAAATTAAGGGTCGTAACTCTGGTGTTAATGATCTTAACTGGTTGGTTTTCGAACTTCTTTGAATTTCTACTGATATGAATAACCTTTCAGAGTTCGGTAAAGATCAGATGAAATATGAAGGCCCTATCTTGTTAGGGAGGCAAACGATATATAGAATAATTAAGGAAATCAAGGACCATAACTCTGATGTTAATGGTCCAAACTGGCTGGTCTTGGAACTTTCGAAATGATAGGATGAAATATGAAGAGCATATCGTGTTAACGGCGTACATTTTAATGGACGGACGGAGGACGACAGACGGACGACGGACAATACGCCATCCATAAGCCGTTAGCCAGTAAACCTAAAAATCCATCCAACCCTCACATTCATTGTCTCCCGTATGTTATTATATCCGAACTTTCCGAATGCAAAGAGGGCATACTGTATGCCCGCTTTGCACTGTGCCAAATATGAACATCCGTCTTAAATTAATGAAGGAGACGTGTCAGGTTACGGGCAAACCTAACTAGGTTACGGGCAAACCTAACCTTCATTAGTTTAAGACGGATGTTCACATTTGGCACAGTGGTTGCATAGGATATGTCGATAACAACGAATGCTTCACATCCAGGGTATTTTTTGTTCAATTCACCACAATGAACATTAAACCCACGCTTTTCAATTTCCTTTGAGGTCAGAGTTGAAGGTCAAAATCACCAAAAAGAACATTTAACTAGCAATTATTTTTTAATTAAATGTTTTACACGCTATACGTTGTGATATACATGTAAGCATACAATGTGGAACGGGTTTTGCGATTTGATGTATGGGTCCTCCTCCCTGCTAAAGAGGACTTATGTTAATGTGGGGTCAGAATGCATTTTTATTATTTCATCGTAACCTAAACTCCTGCTACATAACCTAAAATTCTCCTACATCAGTTGAAGAGGGTGTTCATTTTTAGCACAGTCTTTGCTTCAGATGTGTAGATGCCAACACAGGTTTCGATTCTAGACTCTGATCCCTGATGCCAGAGGTCAATGTTAACTGGCAAATTTCACTAAAATGAACATGAAAGCCAAGGTTTTCTGTATTTGCTAATGAAATAGCTTACACATCAATAGTAATGATATAATCATACCATATGGAACGCGTTCTGAGAATTTACATACGGGTCAGAATGATGTTTTATTATTATTGTTTCCTACAAGCCTAAACTTCTCTTACATCAGTTGAAGGATGGTTTTCATATTTAGCGCAGTGGTTGCCTAGAATGTGTAGATACCACCGAATATATGTTTATTTCGCCCATTATTTTCTTGTTTAGGGCAAGGCATTTTAAAATTGTTAGAAATTGGGACCCTACGCCACTGTCCATGGAATGGTATGACCATACCGCAATAAAGGTTCCAAGTTCACTTCATATGCATACCAACTTCGGGATGGCTAACAGTATATCCACCACCATATGCTTGCCATCTTCGGGATGGTTAAAATTCTGTAGTGTTGATTTTTATGAATATTGAGTTTTGCTCAACCCGGGGCTAGAGGGCGTAAGCGGTAGCTAGGCTATTTCACTACCGCTCATGAACAGTCTCAATCAAACCGAGACTGCAATATTTCGTATGTGTCGTACTCGGTCATTTCCAAAGGTCCATTATCATACTTTTTTTATAGCACAGTGGCGTTGCTTGTGCAGTGTGGCGGCAGTAAAACGTCTCCCCGCGCTTGTAATCAGTACTGTTATTCTTTCGATCTTTGGAGATCGCTGAGCCCGATACTTATATTTAGTGATCGGTGGTACATTTTCAATTTCTTTTGTTTTCTTACTTAATTTTCCACTACTCCGGCCGATAAAAGGCTCTGGATGTTGTTTAACCATTCATAGGATATGTTGTCTGCGTTTTAATTTAGTCTTTTGGCTGTTACTTGTAATATGCAGCTTCATAACCGCTGCTCCCAACTAAATTCCTTTTTGTTTATTTCGCTCTTCGAGGCATACAATTTTATTAGATCCTGGGACCATACGCCGCTGGATATAGGGGATGAAATAAAGATATAAATATTGCTATATCCACCGCCATGTGCTTGCCATCTTCGGGATGGTTAACATTATGTACTTTTGATTTTTACGAGTATTGAGTTCTGCTCAACCCGGGGCTAGAGGGCGTTAGCGGTAGATAGCATATTTCACTACCGCTCATGAACAGTCTCAATCAAACCGAGACTGCAATATTTCGTATGTGTCGTGCTCGGCCGTTATCATACTTATTTTGTACTATTGACATTTTAAATATTGAGTTCTGCTCTAAATTGGGCTACAGAGCGTGAACGGTAGCATTATTTTTAAGTCTCAAACCGAGACTACAACATTATTTACATTTATCGTATTCGACGATTTCCAAATGTAACCTTTCATACTCCTTTTACATATCACAGTAGCGTTGCCTGCAGTGTGGCGGCGATAAAACGTCTCTCCTTGCTTGCAGCCAAAACTGTAATTTATTTCGATCTTTGGTGATCGCTGAGCCCGAGATGTATATACTGATAGCATGGTAATTCTCAAATACTTCGCTTTCACGCTAATGTCGAATGGGTGGATCCACTACTCCAGACTTTAAAGGCGCTCAGTATTGTTTAATCACCCTTGGGATATGTTGTCTGCTTTTTAATTTAGTCGTTTGCCTGTTACTTGTGGAGCGCTGGTGTATAATGGTAGAGCGTTGGACCCATGATCAAAACGTCGTGGGTTAGATACCAGCCATGACCATATGTATTGACTCCCTGAGCAAGACACTTTATCTGCATACTGGTTTTAACCAGGAAGACGGTCGACCCCAGCCATGATTGGTACATTTGCTTAGTACTGGTGTTAAACAGGAGTACATCGGGAATGGTTAAATACGTTCAAAGAGCTTTCGTTACAATCGATTTAAAATAAATATTTTCAAACTGAAACTGTTAACTTATCACTGTTGTGATATGCAGGCTTCACAACCTCTGCTCCTGTTCAGCTTGGATTCCACATGAAACTACTAGATCCGCTTGCTTGAGTTTAAGGTTTAAACTTTATAAGTCTATGTGAAAAATAACCCTTGGGTGGTGTCCAATTTAACCCCATGGTCACCATTTGATTGGAATGAATGGTGTTTTACGGCACGTCGACACATAAATAGGTCAAATTTGGCGCAAAAAACTGATAAAAGTTGAATGAATGGTTGAATGAATGATTGAATGAATGATTGAATGTATGAATGAATGAATGAGTGAGTGAGTGAGTGAATGAATAAATGAATGAATGAATGAATGAATCAATCAATCAATCAATCAATCAATCAATCAATCAATCAATCAATCAATCAATCAATCAATGAATGAATGAATGAATGAATGGTCACCATTTGAATACAGTTTATAGACGAAAATACGCGTATGATACTTGCTAAATGTTAGACATCTAGCCCGAAGTTTCATAGATGAAAACTATTTATTTATTTTAAAAAATGAGATCTCAGTAGGTCAAATGTCTGGGTCATCACGACTTTGTATGCAATATGCATTCCGCGCGATTACTTCGAAAGCGTGACACCCATCTTCATGAAACATTGAACAGTGTCATTGGTTAGAACAGGGTTCGTATGTGGGTCACTAGGGGATTTACTCCAGGATTAGTCTAAAAGGAATTGTAAATTGTAAAATAGAAAAATAAAGATTTAAGTGAATATGGTGTTTTCAAATTGTTTATCCAGTTTTAATCTGAAATTTGTCTAGCTTTTATTTTAAAGTTGTTAATGGCATCATTATCCTATATTATGTATTCCACAGGTTGAACAGTGACATCATTGAAACTATGATCTAACTGACGAAAGTGTTGGTACAAATATACTTAACTTTTCGGATTACCTGCATTGAATTTGAACAGTGCGCATAAATAATGTGTTGAATAGATATTAGTTTTGGTTTATAAACAAATTGTATTTTGCAAATGTTCAAAACATTAGATACGTATAAATTGGATAAGAGCAGAATTGCAGAATTTCCTATAGCACGATTTTCCTTATAGGAATGGAGGCTATTGATTTCAATCCCAAGTACAAATTGGAAACCTCATAGTGTGCATGTGCATTAATTTAAGCTATATATTACATTCGGTTTAATCATTGTTTATGAAAGAAAATTGGTCTGGAAACTTCGACGTCTCGGTCGTGTTGCTAATGCATGAATATTAATGTAAGTGGGGGTTGGAGGGATGTTACATTGCTAAGAGTTATAATTCAAATTACGTAATTCAATCACAAAACGAGAATTGATAGCGCATTAAAAAGCATAATGAATTAAAGGGACACACGGCAATCTTGATTTTTTTTTTAAAAAACTCACGGCGTCCCGTTAGTTTTCCTACATAACTTGTATTTGTTCAATCATTAATATTAATTATTAGAATAGCTCAAAGCAAATTTTGTTTACGTATTAAAAACTATATATAATATTGCACAAATAATATATTTAAATATTTTGTAGAATAACGAAGACAGTTAAAATCTCAAACTTTTATTTAATTATATGCAAGCCGTTTTAAAGTCAAAGTGATACCGGATTAATAAACTGAGGTGCTTATTTTAATGCTAGATATACAACTCAAGTTTGCCACGTGTCCCTTTAATATTATTGACGACACATCAGCGGAGTCGTCTAGTTTTCCAGACCAAACAATTTCATTCATAACTAAATAGTGCGGAATATGGGGCCTATTTTAGTACATAATTGTATGCACATTGAATTTAAAACTCAAACAGATTATTACGATGGTTGTATTCGTATTTTGATCGGCACCCATAATTCTTTAAGGACATATACGCTCCCTTAAATATAATATTTTTGCTTTTAAAATATAGATACTGTTCCAATCCGATATTATATTCAACACTATGATAACGAGCAGTAATTGTGAGACATAGCTTCTAACACTCAGCACACTCAAACAGGAGTTTTGAATATCAGGATAGGAATATACACTGATAAGATACTTACATGACTTTATTTCCATCCGGTGTTCTATACGTTAGAGATCCGTGTTGCCGACACTCGTGTGAGATGTTGTAAAGCTTCTTTACTAGATATAAATTGTCTACGATAATATTAACTGTTGTATAATTCAAAGGTTCATCATACTGCTTCGTAAAGCTGATATAATAAGCATAAGTACTGAATCTCCCCTTCAAGAAGTTGTACCCGCAACGTACCTTCAGTGTACCTGAAAAAACAATGGTTCACTTGGAAAAGAGAATCAATGATGTGACAATCAGAAATGAGGCTATCAACAATACTTGTATTCAAATGTATTTCATTTATCTGATCATAACGTGTCCTTTTTGGACCAATAAAGCAAAGCGAAAAAAACACGATCCTCTGTTCAAGGCCAATAATACAGTTAAAGCTACACAATCCCGGTAAAAGTAACACTAGTACTGAAAATAATGTAACGGTTATTACGAATGTTGTACCAAGTGATTACCGTGTACGTGTGGGTTCATATATACAACATGCGCACTACCTAAATTCACTGAATATTAATGAGATAAGGCGGTACTGGTCTTATATCGAGTATAAAAGTGGATTTTAGCAGACGACATTTGACCGATCGATTCCAGTTCAGACCATCGAATAGGCAGGACGTCTTGCGACCGTCTGGGACAAAGTGCCGCTGTCTGGAATCATCCACCCTACACTGTACAGTACCGCACAGTGTAGTGTTGCCGCTTGGAGGTATGGACATCATCTCAACATGTTGTATATATGTTTTTAACCTGCTGTTAACGTGGCCCTAAAGATGGACGATTAACCTTCTACTGGAGATTGTAAGTTGTACCAGCGAGATACCCATGTCACTGCGAGTCCCCGCATACGATGACATGAAGCACCTACGATGTATCACAATGAAGACTGACCTTAACCCACCATGGATGCCGACGTTGGAGAAGCCCTGCGGGATACTCACTGATCCTGTATTGCATAACGGCTTCAGGATCAGCGAGTGTAACGGAGGAGTCCTCACCAACAGAACACGAGCAGCTCATGCAGCCGGATCGACCTACTTGCAACACATTTGGCGCCTCAAATATCCTGCCTCCTGATTGGCCCAAACGAGTTCGAGCCGGCAATCGGATTGACCTAGTCACAATTCTGCAGACAATCCGATTGGCCAAAATCTTCAAGGGAACCTATAATATACTTGGACTTAATCTTCAACTTTCATCAAAATCAACTTCTGGCTATCTACGTTGGATTTCTTCGCTAACCATCTACTGCTGCTGCTGTTGTACAGTAAACCACTTTGGACGACGCCCCCACTCCCAGATCCACTCAACTGTAATCGTCTGATGAAAAGCTCGCCAAAAGGCCTAGTGCCATAGGGCGAGGATAAATAAAAACTACAACTCACTCGACATTTGACCACCGAATTGATGAGACCACTTTTCTGTAGAAAGACCTAATACGAAACACAGATCATTAGAAATTGAAAAGGAAGCTAAAGATGTACTTACTCAAAACAACCTTATGTCCATATTTATATAATCCGAAACAATACCTATAATTAAACTTAGCGGCCTTTTAAATGAAACACCCTTTCCAACAATCCTATTGCATCAAAGAAACTAGTATGCAAACAAATAATCCTCCATTTGTATGTGTGTGTGTGTGTGTACTTTATATTGACACAACACACAAGGGAGACATTGTTTATAAAAAATGGAATATTTGTAGAGGAGCCCCCAACCAAGGGTCAAGGCTAATGGTAAAGATGGAGATACCGTATTTGAAGTTATGCATGCATCGTTTACACATATTAGCAGATTATAAATCAACTTAAAAAAACAACAACATAATGCATGAATTGAAATATTGAAAAATAAAATGGAGAGAGAGAGAGAAATACAGGCAGACAGACAGATAGAGACAGAGAGAGGGAGAAAGTAAGAGATAGAGAAAGAGAGAGTGAAAGAAAGCGAGAGGTAGGGATGGGGAGAGGGAGAGAGGAGGGAGGGAGGGAAGGAGTTGAAGGAAGGAGGGAGTGCGTGAGGGATTAAGAGGGATTGAGAGAGAGAGAGAGAGAGAGAGAGAGAGAGAGAGAGAGAGGGAGAGTTTCTATATATAGTCTTATACACACAGGTGCCGGAGGGCCCCACACCCCAATGTTTCGGGGTGGGCCTCAGATTTACAAACAAAAATGCAAGAACAAATGTATGAATTGGCAACCTGGACATTAAAATTCTGATTGATCAGATTTTAAATCAACAAAATATTCATTTTATTCAATTCAATGATTTTTTAAGCTGAAAATATTTGAAAGATGTTAGCTTACGCCTGTACGAAAGAGTAAATGTTAACTAAAAACTGAAAGTTTTAGAGTTAGTAAACTTCAAATACTAGTAATTAACTTTTCCTTATTTAAATCTTTAATTTTTCTTTAATCCAGTTAAATGATGTGAAAAGTAATTTTAAATGAAAACAGGTCGGTAGCCAGCCCTGAAATTTAAATGCATTTCCCCTGTATACTAGCATATATTTGCTTTTGTAAAGTACATTTCGAAAATTCAACCAAATACTACTGCTCTGTGTGCACCAGTTTGCCCCAGTGTAGCTACGTACCTGGAAAAGCGCACAGGGTCCTTCGCGATATTTATGTAATATGAACTTAATTAGTATACGTGATGTAAATCGGCCTCCGTAGCGCAGTAGGCTAACGCGTCATCCTATGTATGCTTACCACGTTGCGGACGAGGTTCAAACCCGCGGCTCCGAACGTTTTTAGAAAAAATATGTAAGAACATTTTTTTTTATAAAAAAGTAGTAGTAAAATGGCTTTCAGATTCATCAGATTTAAATGTTAGCAAACATATAGATAATAGCACGCACACAAGCACGGCCAACGCACGCACCCACAAACACACGCGCGCGCATACATTCTCCCATATATTAGCTAATATTAACACTTTTTGTGTAATCGGTGCCCGTTTTTTCAGAGACATTCAATTTATAAAAGTTACTCCAGAACGATCGCTTTTTAATCTTGTATTGTATTGCCAAGAAGCTCCGGAATTGTGTAACGGAAGGATAAACGGGTGGAAGACCTTCATGTGTATATCCCACACCCCGAAAACTACGATTTGCAAACAATAATATTGCTGTTTTTGTTTTCAACAAAAGCAAATTCCATATCTATAACTATTAAGTTGAACAATACCTTTCAAGTGTCTCATTTTAAACAATAATTTCTCCCTGTCCAGTGTCAACACCTGAGCATGTATTTCAATGTACACACTATTTGCTACCGCTACACGCACTCTGTATATGTGTACATGTATACTATGTGTGTGATTTTGTATTGTTTCAAGGATATTATAGGAAATAAATATATATATATGGATTATATGTGGAGTACGCGGGTAAGTGTTTACATTTCTCTACATAGTGATGTATTTACGCATAGATCTATATGTACACATATATCCATGATTTACGTTATGCTTATCTCATTCCATCGCAATCCCCACCTTCTGTTCAACAAACATGTATATATTTACATTACACGCCATTGAATATCCTCATCGAGTTGAACAGTCTGTAGTTATCGGATATCTGAGCAAATTGCTATGTGCAGAAGTTTTTGTTTACCCTCACTGTATTGCATTTAGCGAGCTTTTCTGTAGACGTTTTTCGGAGTGCAGTTGAGTCCGGGGAAGGTTAGTATTTCTCGTTCAAAGTCGATTATCGTTGATAGCTGCAGTAGATTAGAGTTGGTGGCCCAACGGCGTAGAAACATCAGGTAGGAAGTCTGTAGAAAATCAGCAAGTCCAAGTAGATTGCGAAATGCGAGAAGATTATTAAGTCCAATAGAAGATTTTGGCAAATCGGATTGCCTGCAGAATTGTGACTAGGTCAATCCGATTGATGAATAGAAACTCTCCGACCAATCAGGACGCAGGTGATTTGAAGCCAGTTTAGTAGGTCAATCCGGGTCCACGTGTTGATGGAGAATCCGTGATATTATGTCCCGTGATGTTTACGTCCTGGAGCTAGCACAAAATGGTGGACGACCCCCGGAACGTCCCCCAACGTTTGCGGAGGTGGTGTTACGGCGTCTTTCATTCTGTGTATGCTCCATGATCTGTATCCGTGGTGATTATGTCTCAGTAGCTTACAAAAAACGGCCCTGAGAAGGGCCACGGTATCACCCTAGTATGGGGTGTATACCATATCGGAACGTGTATCGGTGCGGATGACAACCTAATTGCAACACTTTCAACGTTCGGCTCGATGTGACCGAAATCACTAGAAACAAGCACAACCGGGCCCGACGTTGATGGTGGTCGATGATGGTAGCACGTTCCGGATCTCCCTGCAGGACGTGTTAACATCGCCTGAAGAAACCGTTGTAGGTGGACACGTCCTGCTGGTTCGGTGGTCTGAACGAGAAATGAGCAAATTGCTATATAAACGTTTAGGCTTATATACCCGTAATCACTGGGTGGTACAGTTTCAAACTTACCGAAGCGTTTATCACGCCTATTATGCAAATGCCTCGATGTGCGCTATGACAATATACCAGACTAAACAATCTATACAATACATCCAGCAAAGAACTTCATCTGTAGGCTTTCTTGTGTTTAAAAAACCTTGAAAGTGTATTATTTTATCGGGATTGTGTAGCTTTAAGTAAGTAATTCTTAAAGGGACACTGTCCGTAAGTAAGCAGATATTGAGCATATCCAAATAACTGTCTGACTTTTATTCAGTGAAATGTATACATGAAAACATGAGGATAGACCCTAAGAAGTATGTAGGAATACATTCGTGAGTTTGAAAAAAAAAAGTTTTAATTATTAAATGTAAAGAAAGTGGGACCCACAATATTTACCTTTTATGCGATCACGTGACTTCCATAGCGCACTAGGTTTTGACCATAGTATGTATTCCGTAATATGTATAGCCCGCTTAGCTCAGTCGGGAGCGAGTTCCGACTACTTTACGCTCACGCACACTTATTATTACTGCGAGTATAATTTTAGTTTGGGCTGCGAGTTCAAACCCACGATAATTGCATGTCGTTTTTTTCTGAGTATACGGAAGTCCAACAGTCTGAGTACGAGCCAGACTGGATAAAATCAGTCCAGGCCAGCATAAGCCGATACTTAATCGAGAATACATAGGCCTATGAGCATCATATTCCTTTAGATAAGGATTTTAATTGAGAAGAGGTATGGGCATCATATTCCTGTAGACGAGGATTTGCAGCATTCAGGGGACGTAATGAAAGCCAAAAAACAGCTACGAAACAGTAAGGAATGAGAGAAAAAAGATTTACAAACAATACAATTAAAGTTAAAACTGTTGACAGTTTTTGTTCGTCCATTTATTTTTGGCATTTTTATTTTATAAAATACGGTACGAGTTTAATATCTGTTCAAACAAAACATAGATACAATCCGACTGAAAATGCATATAATTATATGATAAAAATAATAAAACATGGGTCGACCAATATCGGCCCTAAAGCCTTCGGGCCGATATTGGTGTCTCGGGCCGATATGACGGACAATAAAGCATCACCCATGTATTAATATCTAAATATTTATACATATTCCATATAATGTTAATTCTCAAAACGGCGGCTTCCATGTCCGTTTAAAAAAAAACTTCAAATGATCATTACATGTACCCTCTGTGTTTATCTTCCAATTTTGACAATTGTTTCACCCTTGTCCTTGTTTTTATAAAAATTTCAATAATAAGGATTGTTCGGCTGTATGCCTACATTCCCTTTAATTCTTACATTTCAGACGGACATTTATACGCCTAGCATGAAAAATATATAACGGCTAAGCGACTGTAGGGCATCAAAAAAAGTCTTCACTATCGTTTAGTTAATTAGGTTCATCATAATGTAAACTAGTCAATAATATTTAAAAACATTAACATGTATTGTATTTGTGTACATAGTCGCTAGGTATGCGCGAAAAAGATGCGCATAAACAACTATAGGAAATGTCCTTTACTATGTATATGATGATCGAAAAGTGCACGTTAAAGGGTGTATAAACAAGTGACTGTACGAACATATTATAATGAATTATATAGTCTGATGTTTTTCAAGAAATATAAAACGAAACTGAAATCAATTATATCCAATAACTATTACATACTATTTACTTGTTAGTGTCTTTGTCGCATAGGATGAATGTCTACACAATCTAACAATATGTTTGACCGTTAACTGTGCAAAACAGGGTACACATTCTGCTAATTGCTCACCTGGTAATAAAAAGGAATGAGTTATGTGCATGACCTATTCTACACCGAGCTAAAACCAATTCCTCTCTTCGAATAACTTTTTAATAAGGACGCCATTCACCGAGTAAAGGTTTAATTGAATGCAGTGTATTTTTCATGGACAAATCCTAAGCGGTTTGCCATGAGTTACGAACATATTTGTTAATTTAAATCAGTATAAGGTTATTTGGTATCAGATATATGTAAACCTAATGCTGCCTTAGCCGGAATATCAGGGATCCCTATCATTACCCCGTATTCCTGCATGGCTTGGAAGTCATCAGAAAATAATAAACATTGTCAATTGTAGGAGAATTTTATTTTTTCTAAAAGTTCAAGCACAACTGGTTCATTATTTTTCATATTACCCAGGGCCTGAAGAGATGAAAGTGAATCCGAATACATTACAACATGAAGATCATCAGATTCCGTAATATATTTTAAGGCAAGTTCAGTTGTCTTAAGTTTAGCTGTAATTATTGAAAATACAGTATGATTTTGAACTAGTATCTAATTATATACATTATTGTATATGCAAAGTATAAACTAAATCGTATGTACATCATAAACTCTTGTACTGTGTATTAATTGATATAAAACAAATCAATTATAAAATACAACTTCGGTTTAATACAAAGACCAATAAGTTTTAGCAACAACTTTAAGTAAATTAAGGGCTTTTAACGCATTTGACCATTAAGTATTTAAGGTGTGGTACGGCAGTTAATTTTCTAAATCTCGTCTCACTCGCTACTAGTATTGGTGAACCATCCAGTGTAAGATGAGGGTCTTCATGATGTTGACAAACAACATGCATACACTCAGCTTTTGGTTTTGAAAATTTAAAACCATTTTGATCAGACAAAATATGGAGTTTATTAAGTTTGTCGGAGTTGTTTTGTATTTTGTTTATTACCCATGTTTTAAAATAATTGTAATTCGACAATATGACTCACCACCAACCTCGGAGTCCTACAAGGGTACGCTATGTATGGAGTGGAACTCCTAGCGCCAGTGTTACCATACGAGTATTGTGATCTCCACGTCATTCAAACACCAGGATTCCTTTCTCCCTCGACATGGTCAACAGGTGGGTCGTTTTAGGGTCATACCCCTCAGCAAAGTAATAAACAATCGGCACATTCTTATCAACCCTGTACCGACTGAGGGTGGGAGAGGGTGCGAGGTCAGATATGCCTAGTTTTGAATTTATCCTAACTTAAATTGATATTATCATTTTGAATAAGTTTGGTAAGATATAACCTCTCAGCAAAGTAATAAACAGTCGGCACATTCTTATCAACCCTGTACCGACTGAGGGTGGGAGAGGGTGCGAGGTCAGATATGCCTAGTTTTGAATTTATCCTAACTTAAATTGATATTATCATTTTGAATAAGTTTGGTAAGATATGATAAATAATGTAAGAGCCAGAGTGTTAACAATGCAAAGTTAAGCACTTTTAAATAATTCAAGAATCATACTTCTTCTGTTTCTTCTTCATGCTAGACTGTCATATTGCCCATGCTTTCTTCTACTAGACCTAAGACCTTGGGTTGAGAAAAATGAAATTCAGAAGTAAACGTAGTTTTAAAGAAAACTCAGCCTGGAAAATAATATACGTCTCAAAGCTAGTGTAAGAGACAATCATGATATTAGCATCTTTAACAGAATACTACGTTTTCATCAACACATATTTTGGAACGATCAGAGGTTACCGTTTCGTCTGTGGATTTGACGTTTTCGTAGATCAGTCTACTCAGCGTAGAATGAGGCAATGCTTCTGGGATCTATATGTGTCCGGGATGTTTGCGGAGCAAAATGAAATCGTAAGTGCTACTGAATTAAATCGCAAGTATTGGAATGGAATAAGTGCAACTCTTTAAAAGTATTTTCATGGATGGATGAAGATCCATGCAATTTATTGAATCCATGAATATATAACGACAAAGTTTAGCGTTATATCGGTTTTTATTTATAATGCCAAAAATGAGCGAAAAAGAAGCAAATCAGATTGTCCACACTGTCACTTCAAATGATTTTTGATTTTTTTATCACTTTGCATTTGAATGATTATATCAGAAAATTAAATTATGATGAAGATTGTCAAGCCAAAACGTTAACAAGTATGTGTTGTTAATTGTTTTAACTATCATTAAGGATTATAGCAATAAGATCTAGGCCAAATTTCACAGTGAACTCTATTAACTGTTAAGTAGTTATTGCTTTTGATAAAAACAGCAACACTTATTTCAGCTTGATAACTCTCAGATTTTAATTAATTATACAAACAATTGTTTGCATTCCTATCAGTTCACAGGCCCACAGTCATGTTTATGTACTTATCGGCACCTTTTTTACGCTTGCGTAAAACCTTTCTTGTTATTAACTGATATCCAGTTGATAATTATTCCAGGGTCTCAATACAACGGCTTGTTGTCATTACAACGGCTTGTTGTATGCCCATCCTACTGCGTTGTGGATTGGATTGGCAAATCTCACCATCAGTTTTCACTATAGACTGTGTGACAACCTGCTGTTTGAATAATATTTAACTACCGTCTTTCAAAATGATATATAGGGTCCTATAGAAACCACAGCGTCCGAACGCAATGGCATCGTAGGTCCGCACTGTACTGCAAACAAGGACTAGAAACTACAATGAAAGAGACAAAAAACAACAGAAAGGGTGGTGAAGACATGGTTACCGATTTGGAACGGTCAGTAGGCAATAAGGCCTACTGGTTAGCAAAACATGTCTTTCAGAATGCTCTGTCCTATTGCCTTAGCGGTATCTAGCTTTTACTTTTCTGTCAGCAGTCATAAATTATACTCAAACTACTTTGTAAATCTGTTTTCGTTTAAGAACGATCTCCTACTCCTAAGAATTGAAGCAAAGACTGGTGTGCTAGTCTTACAAACCTCTTTGCAACATCTTGCATCACGTGTAATAAGCTGCTGTATATTTAAGGACTGTTGATCTGCCATCTTTATATAAATATTTTTGTGTGTTTTTTTTAATGTCGAATAAATTGTTCCATTTATCCAGTGAGAGCAGACGAGACATCAATTCTAAATAAAACAAGCCACGTTATCACATCATCCAAATTTCGAACTGCACCATTGTAAAAAGGCAAAAATATTCTTTCAATGGCATGTGGATTCGAAATAATCTCAATGTTATAGTATGATGACATTGACGGACTTTCTCCGTAAAGATTTTATAACCGGCAACTATATTTGTTGATGTGTTAAACAGAACTGAGTGACTATTTTGCATAGAAACATTGCCAAACAAAACCATTTGATCATTAGCATGTCTATATTCGAACAAAAATGGACGACGTTATTAGACATGTGTAACGACTTTCCTTGGGGTGAGATGAAGATGTTCATGAAGTTATGAAGTTTCATGAACATAGGATAAATACTTTTTAGGTTATGACCAAGTTCAGGTTGCAGGTTAAAGCGTGACGGACAGATGGACGAAGAAGACGAATGAAGACAGACAACGGACAAAGCGGTCCCTACCTGTTTGCCATGCTACGGAGTTGACACAAAGACAAATAAAATGGAAAGTTAAATTGTAACATATCTGTGAATCATTTTTTAATCTTAGCTCAATCTTTTTAATTAAAAACTTAAAAATGTACTTCATTATCTCCCTTTATAGCAACACCTTTATTACAGAGAAGGCACACGTTTATATTATTTCGTATTGTTACGTATATATAGAATGTAAAAAAATATATTAGCATATAATTTGCTTAAAAAGGATAAATACTTTCTAATTTGTTTGGTTATCTTTACCTTCTTTCGATAAAATGTGCGTTCAGTGATTAAAATGGTGAAATGTTTGCTTCCATATGTTTTTATACGTTTTTAAGGGTTGAACTATTGAACTGTTATATGTTTACATGACTTACGTAACCATTTTGAATGCAATACATTACACACACACAAAAATCGTTGAGTTAATCCATGCCATACATCCATTTTTATATCAATTTAGGAAATTTTCTTAAAAATTACCTCCCTTTATAAAACAATAGTTTTACACACTTAAGCTAACGAACTAGAAATACTATCCTAGCTTAAAAGAAGCTTAAGACATTGACCTTTCCGAAAATGCATATTAGAATTTGCCAGCTTGAGCGGTACCAATATGTCAAAGTTTGGGTAAGAGTGTTGACAATGCACAATATAGCATTTTTACATTAAATCAAGGTCCATAACCCTGGTTTTTATTATTTGATACTGGTGTTTATCAATCAGTCTTCGAGCTTTTACTGATATTATAACTCTGACCAAATTTGGTAAAGATCGGAATCAAAATAAACTTGTATTGACAAAAACGTTAACGGGCGAATTAATGAATGGTGTTTTACGGCACGTCTTAATTAAGTTGTCTTGCACGCGAAAACCGATACAATAATTAAAAAGTATGCGTAAAACTTTTTACAAAATTAATAAGGAATGATATGGTGAAAATCAACCGTGCATATGGAGTTAAACAAATGCCCATGGACTCGTGTAAATATGTAAATGCAAATACGAACATATTACAATGATTAATACAGTATTATTTCTGAAATAAACTTTTATATCAAATAGCTCGTTCATACTATTAAATCGGTAGTATCTTTGTCTGATAGGATCAACGTCTACACTATCTAACAGTTGTTCAGTTGTTGAATCAGAACACCTAGGAGATATAAAATCTATCAACAACCAGTGTGTGGACGATTTTTTAGTTGGTCTAGGCTAGAAACTGGCGAACGGACTAGCATGTCACATACAATTTTACTCATGCATTTGATCAGATGTGTAAGAGTGACGATTAACACCGTCTACACTATTGTTATGACACGCTTACGTTAATCAACTCACGCTAATTTAAACGAATTTCCGTATGCCACCCCATAACCACAACCCACAACACAGCGCACATTTACTTTGGAAAGGGAAAAGTATTTTAGAATGCAACAGTGATATTGAAATAGTTAAAATTAAAATGTTGAAACTATCGTTCACTTCCTGAATCGGAACACCTGGGAGATATAAAATCCATCAGTAAACGGTATGTGGACGATTTTCTTTGCTTTTTGGCTAGACACTGATAAACGGACTAGCATGTCACATACGGTTTTAATCATGTATTTGATCAGAATGTCGGCCAGCACCGTCTACACTATCGTTATAACACGCTTACGTTAAACAACTCACGCTAAAATAGACGAATTTTCTCATGCCATCCCGCCACCACAACATACACCACAACGCATATTTATTTTGGAACGGGAAATATATTTTAGAATGCAACATTGATATTGTACGGATTAAGAGTTTAAAAGTTTCCAGTTTTCACATTTAAAGAACGCTGTAGGCAACGAAAGACTGCATATACATGTTGAAGGTATATTGAACATTACGTCAATGTGGATTATCAAAGAGACACACGCCAATCTTGAAATATGGATTAAACAATCGAACAGGAAAATTAGCATTCAAAGACGGCAGTCAACCACAAACACACACAGAAACAAAGAACAACATTAAAAAATAATACAACATTACAAATGAATAAAAGGTCAGATATGACATCACAAACACATTAAAGAGGGTTGACAATAGGGCTACCGCCTTGGAACGGTCAGTGGAAAAAAAGGCCGCTGGGGGTTTAAACCAGCTTCTAGGGTGCACCAAATCTCACACTTACCCTACTGTCATCCCAGTTAAACGGGACAGTGAAGTTTTATCTAGCATAAAATTGTCTTGATTTATTAATTCAGGATCATTTTGACTTTAAACCTGCTTGATTATATTTAACTAATGTTTCGAGTTTTCTTTGTTTTCCTTTTATTCTAACACAGATTTAAATATAGTGTTGGTGCAGTATAATCGCCAATTAGTAATAAGCAAACAACAATGTGCACTGTACTATTCTTTTAATTAATAGTAGTGATTGAACAATTGTAAGTTAAGTAGAAATAAATGAAGGGACGCCGCGATCTTTAAAAAAAAAATCAAGATTGCTGTGTGTCCTTGAAGCATTAGTTTATTCTGGTCCAACGTAAGTGAGCTAAAATGTACATGAACTGGCACTTACCATGCACGTCTTCGCCAAGATTAAGATGTGTATGTGCAAGGCCACGGCTTGCCAGTGTACATACAGTAAATATTGTGTCATCCAATGGAGGTTCGTCACTATTGTCATAACAGTCATAGACATTATCCTGAGCTAATGACTTTGAAATGCACTGCTTTGATGGGCGTGATGAGTAGCCGCACATGTGCAGTCCTCTTTCTTGACAGTTTCCTATTTAAGCAAGAAGCATTGACTTTTATTTTTACATTTTTACATGAGCTTTCAATCAGAAAAAGTCAACATGAACACAGTTCTTTCTTTGATAATCTCAAATAGGATCGTCACACCCTGATAACTTGTTTTATTTCACACAACATGTTTTATTTCACACAACATGTTCTCATATACAATATAACAGAAGATATAAAAGTCAAACAGGACATTTAGCATTCAAGGACCACAGTCAAATTAAAACACATATAGAAACAAACATCAAATAAAAACATTATTAAAGGCAAAGTGTATGACATCACAAACATAAACGGTTTGACAATAGTTGACAATAGGACTACCGCCTTGGAACGGTCAAGAATATTTTGGAAACTAATCATCATTCTAGTGGTATGTAATGTCTACAGTAGTTTGTCCTAAAGAACATAGTAGTAGATCATGTAAAGCTAAGAAGCAGTTATAGAGGTACATGTGGAACTGTAAAAAGTGGTTGACATATGGTCAATAAACGTAAAACAGCACATTAGTATATCACATTTCTGAAACCAACTGTTGTTTAACTAACGTAATTGATACCTTTGTTTCCTATCATTTATACAAACGTGTGACTCAGGTTTTATAATTTGTGTTTACATAGTTATTTAGATTTGAATGTATAGACACAGCCTATATATGTGTCAGCATGCCTTTACCCTCGTTATTTATTATCCTAAATACAATGCTTACCAGAACATGCTTTAACACCTTCGTCCGAATGATCGTTACAGTCGAACTTGTTGTCACAAAGTAGGTCGAAAGTTACACATTGACCATTATCGCATCTCCATTTGTCTGTAGTGCATTCCACCGCCACTATTAGATAAGTAGTGTAGAGTTAGTGCTTACAAATACAAAATTATTGAATATTTCCATTTCTGGCATGCCACGAGGAACATATAGATTGTAAAAGTATACCAAACAGTGTAACACACTATAGATAGGGAAAATATGATGGTCATGTTTCAAAACTGAATTTGTGCACATATAACAGTCTAAGTATTCTTTTTTCTATACATGTACACGTGTGTGCGTTTCCAAAGAAAACATGATGTTGTCAGTAGAGGTATTTGAAGTTAGCTCGTCAGATTCAAGAAACGTGTCACACCGTTTAACCTAGTCGCCCTAGTTTTGTTAGACCTAACTTTATTTCGTCAGCATTTGATTCGTATTGAAGTAAACCAAATAAAAATGTTATCAACATATTTGATTCTGGATCTTAACTCGAACATTATTTAACCGAAGGAATCTGTATGACACTTGTTGGATATATTAACATAGTTGTTGTATTGTTGGCTTTGTTTTGCTAAATATAGAAAATATTCTTATTTTAATAGAAATTGTGTCAAGCATTCGGTTTTCTAGAGTATAACCTAAATATTGATCTAGATAATCGGAGGAAACGTGCTTCATGTATCAGCGGTCTTATTAAATATAAATTACGGCGGTTGCGTCGGATATCAATTACCGCGTTTTGTAAAATGCTAACACCCTGGTCTATGAAAAAGGAATTAGCGCCGATACAGCTATGGTCATGTCTCTTTCCTCAAGTGAACTGAGGCCAAACTATAACGGTCACACAAATAAAACCTTCAAATAAATGAATAACATCTATATTCAGAATTGTTAAACGATATAATGACAATTGTAGGAACGCTAAAGGTTACACTAACGCTAAATGCTACAACTGACGATAAAGATTACAAAACTGACGCTAAATTGGCGCTAGTTACAACTTTAATTTTAATTTTGGAGATAATTTTATTAAATGGATAGAGATATTTTACAACGACGCTAAAAGTGGTGTCATTAATAATGGACACATAACAGATTTGTTCTAGATCAAACGAGGGGTTCGACAGGAATGCCCACTATCACCGATGTTTATTATATGTTTAGAATTGCTCTCTTTTGAAATAAAAAACAATAAGAATATAAAAGGCATTACTGTAGCAGACATTGAGATTGAAAACACATTATTTGCTGATGATGCAACTTTCTTAACTGATGGATCAAAACAGTCATTTGAGAAACTAATTCATACTTTGGATTCTTTTGGAAATATATCTGGTTTGAAACTCAACACCTCAAAATGTAGTGTTTTAAGAGTAGGTACACTGAAAAACAGTCAAATACAATTTTTAGAAAATCGAAAGTTTACATGGTCATCTGAAAAAGCAAAAGCTCTTGGAATGGTTTTCAATACAAACAAGATTGATGTTTTTAAACTTAATCTGGAACCTAAACTAGAAATGTTCAAAAATTGTTTAAAAAGTTGGCAGCATAGAAAATTAACCCTACTTGGTAAAATTACTGTTTTAAAAACTTTTGCTCTTCCAAAGTTAATATATCCACTACCGTCCTGCCCGATCCACCAAACGAAACAATTAAAGAAATAAACGATATTATGTTCAAATTTCTTTGGGACAATAAACCAAGCAGAATTAAAAAAGCCACAATTATACAAGATTACGAAAATGGGCGTATTAAAATGATTGATATACAGAAATTTATATACTCTCTTAAACCCAGCTGGATAAAAAGGTTAATGGACAATACAGCCGGTCAATGGAAACAAATATATTTATATGAATTAGAAAAATATGGAGGAAATACAATTTTTGAATGCAACATTGATGAAAACGATATCAAAAAAATGTCCGAAAAAACACCTTTTTTTACAAAATATACTTAGTGCATGGAAAAAATTAATAAACACGCTGAAGTTAAAACAGTAAGCAAAAGTATAATATGGAATAACTCAAACATAAAAGTAAACGGCAAACCAATATTTCATAAGGACTGGCTTTATAAGGGTAAAAAATATTTTGAACACATATACGATTATAGACGCAAACAATTTTATAATTTTGAATTTTTTGCTTACCTACATGACATACCACAGAAAGATTTTCTCAAGTATACATCATTAATATCAAGTATTCCCCAAAATTTCAAAAATAAAATAAAAAACGAACAAATCAATGCACAAAACGTTACACCAAATCTTCTAGAAAAACTTCAAAAATCCAATTATACAAACAAATTTTTGTACAATCATCAATTACGAAACGAGATTAGCAATGATATTATACAACAACACAGTTGGGAACAAGAGTTTCAAAACGCTAATCTAGAGTGGAAAAAAGTTTACACTATCCCAATAAATTCAACTATTTCAACAAAATTGCGCAATTTCCAATATAAATATCTTATGAGGATTGTAGCAACCAATACAAAATTACTGAAATTTAAAATTGCTAATTCTAATCTTTGTGATTTCTGTGCTATGGAAATATAAACAGTAAATCATTTATTTTGGGAATGTATGCATATACAATCTTTCTGGTCAGATTTGCATAGGTTCTTAATTACACATGACATACAAATTAACTTGAGTTTGCAAAACATAACTTTTGGTATAGTTAATACGCAAACAAATGTAAACGTATTGAATTTCATAATTATAAATGCAAAATACTTCATTTACATAAACAAATGTAGGAAAACCATTCCAAGTGTTTTAGGTTACAAAGCATATTTATTTAATTTATTGAATTGGATTTTATAGTCGCACCGACAGCTAAGGTCATATGGCGACTTTCCAGCTTCCATTGGTGGAGGAAGACCCCAGGTGCCCCTCCGGGCAATTTTCGTGCACGGGCGGGCACCTGGGTAGAACCACCGACGTTCCGCAAGCCAGCTGGATAGCTTCCTCACATAAAGTTTCCTAGGCCCCTGAGGGATCGAACCTACAGCGGTAAGGGGCAAGTGATTTCAAGTCAGAGACGTTAACCACTCGGCCACGGACGCCCCATATTTATTTAAAAGTATAGAAATAGAAAAAGAAATTGCTCTTAAAAATGACAAAATAGACAAACATAACAGCAAATGGAGATCTTTTCTCCTAAATTAATTTTATATCTTGTTTTTGAAAGGGAAAATGCACGTCCGTTGCTACTCTTTAAAAAAAATAATATGTTAAACATTACTTTGGCTGGTATTCGTTTCTTTTTAAGATTACTAAATTATTATTTTTTTTTTTTTCATTTTTTTTTTTTTCTTATTAACTTTAGTAAATCTTTTTTTTCTAAACTACATTTCTCTCCATAGGTTTTTCCATTGTTGTATTATATAGTATTCAATGTGTTGACATTGTTATTCCAAAGTGAGCAAATTAATTGTTCTTGAATTTTTTTTAAATTTAATATATTTAGTCATTGAATTCTGTATAATATTTCAGGAAAATACTTTCCTTTTTTTTTCATTGAAAAACCAACAACTTTATTTACAACAAATTGTATTAATGGAACATTGTATAGATATCTTTGTCACATATATATGTGGACGATTTCCGCTCTTTTTTCTTTTTTCAACAA
The DNA here is from genome assembly GCA_037043455.1 of Cyrtodaria siliqua. Classification (NCBI taxonomy): domain Eukaryota; kingdom Metazoa; phylum Mollusca; class Bivalvia; order Adapedonta; family Hiatellidae; genus Cyrtodaria; species Cyrtodaria siliqua. The sequence goes on from JAWPHD010012086.1 coordinate 30,000, forward strand.
AACGAGAAAGAAAAATGAGTAATAACTATATAAGAAAAAGAAAATAAATTACTAAAATAGGGCTATTATTAGCAGTAAACTTTAAATAAAATAACATACATGCATAGCACATTCAAATGAGTAATAATGAAAATACATAATGCGATGGGTATTGTGTTGTTTTTTGTTGTTGTTGTTTTTGGTATTGTTTGTTGTTGTTGCTGTATTTCCCTCTTTCAGTATGAATGTTAAAAATTTAATCCATTTAAAAAACAAAAAAACATGATCGGGCGGAAATACACTTTATTATATATGTTTTAAATCAAAATGTTTAGACAAACCATGTATGATTTTTTTTTTTGAAAATAAAGATATTATATTAAAAAAAAAAGATTACAAAACTGACGCTAAATTGGCGCTAGTTAACCGTTACAATATGTCTGCAATGTGTCTGTTATGAAAACAAAAATATAAAACAACCATACGATGTATATAAAAACTAAAAACACCCATGGGTGGGGAGGAAGATATGGTAAAACGTATGAAAGAGTTATGGTGCTTATAACACAGATGATGACATATATGCCAAGTTTCAAAGCGTTTCGTCAGAAGTTTTTTTTGAATATGAACATTCAAAATTTGGAAAAGGGGATATTCTGATAAAATGCAGACAGAGTTATGGTGCTTATCACTTATGGTTGTGTCATGATGATAAACATGAATGCCAAGTTTCAAAGTTTTCTGTCAATTGTCTTTTGAAATAGGACTGTACCTTAAAGTCGCTATCCCGCCAACAACAGCCACATGTTACAACACGTGTACTTCGTTCCTAAACCTACTGACGGAAAAGTATGTTTATAACTTAGTATATATTTTGAGTATCTTCACTCTATAGACACCATAAAAACGGCTTTATCAAGCCAAGCCTAACCCCAAAACTTGAGCATCGAATTAACTATATTTACGCATAAATCATTCAATCACTGGTATTTTTAAAAAAAGTGAATAAACCTATACTTTTATTCGGCACATATACATTATTATACGACCTGAACACCTGGATAAAGTTTTGATAAACGGTTTTCGTAGTGTTACCTTGCCGTTATTTGGCGGGTTTGTTTCTTTAAACATTAAAGTGGGGAAAGGTGAGATAATTCTAATAAAATACATGACAGAGTTATGGTGCTTTCCACACACTGGTTGTGCAATGATGATGAACATGTGTGGTAAGTTTTACGGCTTTGTGACAATTGTTATATGGAATATGAATGAACATTTGCAATTTTGAATGCACATCAGAGTTATGTTGCTTGTCACATATGGTTTTGTAATGACGATGGATGTGTGAACATTTTAAATGAACAATATAAGTCCTAAAGGGAGATAATTCAGTTAAAACATAAAACAGATTTATGATTCGTGTCATATAACATTGTGTAATGATAATTAGCAAATCTCGAAGTTCCCAGACAATTAGTTTTTGATAAATGAGACTGTACATTCAGTATTTTAACTGAAATTCTATGCATAAAGGAGGAATAATTCTGCTAAAATGCATAACAGAGTAATGGTGCTTGTCACATATGGTTGTGTAACGATGATGCATATGTACGGACAGAGTTATGGTTATTGTCATATTACATTGTGGAATAATAATGAAGCAGAGCTGTAGGTAATTTTTGACTGCAATGAAAACTTACTCATCAGATTCAAAATGAATGAGTTAAAAACGGAACACGTTCAGAGTAAACAATTGCTTTAAATAGTTCATGCTTTCAACATGGATGTGAATTAATACATTAAACATGTTAAAAAAACAAAACTACATGTATTCTGATTAAATGGAAGTTAAGTCAAAGCAAAAGAAACTCTTAACCATAACCTTAATATTAGACACATACTTGGATCAATTTTCATCATGTACATATGGAATAAACTGTTCCACAGGACACGTTGCATACACATATAATACTCATGATTCTTAAAAGTCATGAGTTTTTGTAGTTAGTTGATGAGTAATGATACCCATAATTCTAAAAAACTGAGGGTTTTTGTGAAAAAAAAATATGTGTAAAATACTCAAAAACCTCAGGTTATCTACAGCTCTGGCAAAGCGTTACATCTTTCGGAAAGTTTTAGAGAAATGAGAAAAAAAAACTTTAGCCAAACACTTTAAAGGGAATGTAGCGACACAGCCAATTGAGAGTTCTGAAAAACTTGGGAAAAGGTGAAAGACTTATCAAAATCGGATGATAAACAAAAAAGATATGACCATTTAAAGGTTGTTCTAAAACAAATATGGGAGCCGCCATTTTTAGAACTATGACGTCATAGTTCAATATTACCATATATGGAATATTGATAAATATCATTTAAAACGAAGAAAATCACTGCAATTGAATGTATTGTTTTTACTTGTCATTTAAAGCATTATTGCCATTAAGTATTACATATTTGTCATACAGTTGCTGTCATTGTTTCCATATAAATCAATAATTGTTCATATTTATAAATATACCATATAGATTTAGAACCGTGATGACATAGCTCTCAGAATGGCTCCTTTCATATCTGTATCAACAGAAAGTTCAAATGATCATATCTTCTTTGTTTATCATCCGATTTTGATAATTCTTTCAACCTTATTTAAGTTTTTCAGAACTCTCAGTACTAAAGATGGTTTGGCTGTGTCGCTACATTCCCTTTAACCAAAACGTCTAAAGGTGTAGACGGACGGACAGAAGGATGGCCTGACGGACGGACTGACGGAAATCACCAAACCATACGCCTGCATTTACTTTGCATTCCGGCTAATAAAACAGAAACTTACTCACCTATATTTAATGTCTGAGGAGATATGATGAACAACCATATAGTATAGAATAATTTCACAAAACAGAAACAAACATTGGATCTATGGTTAACTGTGTGCCATTAAACGTTGAATATTGGGCCTCAACAAGTTTTAACTTTTAACGTCGGTTGTAAACTTTAGCGTCCAATGTGTAATATTTAGCGTCAGCTGTAACCTTAAGCGTTCGTACAGTACAACAATATTGATTTCCACCAAATTTATATTTTATTATCGTCTGAAATGATACATTGGAATTTGTGGCCTGCAATCTGTAAACAGGGTATTTTATTTAATATACAGTGTCATGTTGATTGATGCTTCTCTGGCATATTCCTAATAAAGTATATAAACTAAATATGTGTTTCCAAGGATCTTAAACATTTCCAAACCATGTAACTTTGAAGAGAAAACTGAATTATATAACGTATTAGACAGTTCACACGTACCACAGTTAGCTTCATCCGATCTGTCTTCACAGTCAGGGTAGAAGTCACACCTCAAACCTATATTGATTTGTGTTCCATCATCACATGTATACACTTGAATTCCGCTGTTTTGATCTAAAATGTGCAATTGTTTGCGTTGAATTAGCAGGACAATATACTCAATTACTATTGCTTTATGTGCAGCATTTTTGGGTACTGTTTCAGCATTCTCTTCTCAGGTTAAATAACAGACACATATGCATAGCACCTAGTAAACAAAAAGGAAAACAATGAATTTAAACTTGAAATATTAAACAATATCAAACGATAAGTTAGCGATATTGTGCTAAAGCTTATGACATCTCTGGAATCAATGTATTTGTGTCTATGAAAATTCAGGAGATGTTCTTGATACACTTTTCAGTAAGCGTCAAGTTTAATCTATAAGTGCTATGACTTTTCTACACATATACAACTTTACCGCAAACTATAATTAAAGACAAGTTATAGGTCTGATTCAAAACAAGTTTGCCAGAGAATAAAGAGCACCACCTAGCGGGGCAAATGCGCCCATCGTTGGCAAAGATAAGTTCTAAGTTACTCCAGGTTCAATGGGAAATATTCAAACAATATGAAGCAGAGAGTTATGGGCCTTTATTAGACGTATTCATTAGCTCGTGAGAAAGAATTGTGCAAAGTGTCATTGCTGTACACCAATACTTTGAAAGTTAGTAGGCACAATTACTTGTAAAAAGCAAGGTTAAGTTCAAGTCAAAACCTTATTTCAAAGGAGAATATGTATAAAACAATATAAACCAGACAGTTATGGGCCTTTATCAGATGTATTCATTAGATCAAGCTGAAAGTGTGTACACAGTTTCATTTTTATAGACCTGATATTTTGAAAGTCATTAGCCACAATCGGTTGTCAGGTACAAGACAGACGGACGGACAATGCCACGACATAATACGTCTCTATGGACGTATAGAACTACATTTTGGTGTGTAACAAAAATGGATTTTACTAACGGCAGTTTATACAATCATGCTATGTGTATGAATCATTTAACATATTATTAATAGAAAATAATTTTGTCAGGTATAATGGAACTAGTCTTTATAGAAAAAATATTGGTTTCCCTATCAATACTAGCTATGGTTGTGTTAGAATAGTTTATTCAGGAAACCAATGCATACAAAAGGTGTCTTCCATATATAGACAAAATATTCATTTAACAAGTAAGATAAATATCTTAACTATAATAATAACAGAACTATCTTATTGATAATGATGAGGTTATACAATTACATATTAGTTTACATTCTTTAACATTAACTGGGTTGAGTAATTGTTTTAAAATAGAAAAAGTTGCCTCAGAGTTGGTACACAAATCAGGTATGTTAATGTTAAAATGTTTAAATAACGGTTTCCTAAGTTCCGTAAATTTTTTACAAAAAATAATAAAATGTACTTCATCTTCAATTTAATTACATGTAGTGCAAAGTCTGTTTCCACGTGATAATTTAGGTTTAAAATAAAGACCACGTTCAATAAGTAAATCGTGTGCGCTAATTCTAATTTTTGTAAGTTCTTTTGTAATTAATTTAGGGAGTCCACGGAAGCTGGATTAATCGTTCATTGAATGTTAATGCAAGTTATATATAGTTGTGTATTGCCAGATCACTTCCAATATGATACGTATTGCGATATGGACAACCGATATTCAATACGATATGATACGTATTGAGATATGCAACCGATAATCGATACGATATGATACGTATTACGATATGGACAACCGATAATCGATAATCGATACGATATGATACGTATTGCGATATGGACAACCGATAATCGATACGAAATGATACGTATTGCGATATGGACAAGCGATAATCGATAAGATATTATTTGTACTGCGATATGGACAACCGATAATCGATACAATATGATACGCTTAAAATAATTTAGTGTACGAGTATTACTGTAATGCTTTTTTTAACAATTTAACAAATCGCGGCTTAGTAACCCAGGGATCGTGCGTTCAATCCCAGCCAGGACCGAATTTGAGTTAATTATCGAAATATTTCAAAAGTATTTCCTACCTTACCAGTCCTTCGGATGAGATTTTAAAACCGAGGTCTGCTCGCTAAAATGCTTAGTGCAATACAGCGAGGATAAATAAACGCTTATACGCAACAAAACAATACACAATACACGTACATTTCTAAGAAAGAGATAAAAGAAGTTAAAAAAGAGCATCGGTGTAAATAACTTAGTCTGTCTGACTTATACATCAGAGGGGTGATTGAGAAATAATGAGACTGTTGCTGTAAACAATTTTATCTCTTTATAAAGTGTCAGCACGAAATAAACTTTTATACCTTAATTACATAATAAAAATAAGTTATATTTAATTGAGAAAATATAAGATGCTGTTGGTGTTGTTACGGTTACAAACTCTAGACCAGGCCAGTAAAATTTTAAACTTTGAGTTTTATGAATACATCGTTATAATATCTAAATGAATTCACTAATTTTAGCGCGAGTTCGTCTGCTTGCTGAAATACGTCATTTGTGTCTTTAGGTCAAATTTCGACGTCGTATTCATTTCCGTTATCTTAAAATCGTCAAAAGAAGTAACCGTTACCTAGCAGAAGATCTGTCAAAAATGACGTCAACTGATTCAAAGGAAAATCGCTCAATTATATTTGTTGTTGTCAGTTAGGCAAAACACCTACACAAACCTATAAGATGATTCAGAGAGCGTCTACAAAACTTAAGGTTTCTCGTGCACTTGTTTTTAGATGGCATCGACGTTTTAAGCAAGGACGAAACACTTTAGAAAAGGACAAGGGGTGCGGAAGAAAGACGATAATCGACACAACGCTAATTGAAACGATTAAAGACGATCGACGTGTAACGATCAGAGACATATGCGATCGGACTGGGTTTAGTAACGGAACTGTTCATACGGGTTTAATAACGCATTTGAATACGCACAAGGGAAGTGCCAGATGGATTCCTCGTTTGCTTTATAATGAGAACAAAATCAGCCGTGTTAGGGCATCTAGAAAGTTCTTACAGGGGAATCACAGAGAAGGGACTGAATTTCTCAATAGAATCGTCCCATCAATGGAAAACGCTATCCTCACCCCCACCCAAGAAGGCCCAGGTCTGTAAATCGGCGGATCCTTCAACATGCCGTACCGACGGGGAAAACAGTGAATGCCGATTATTATTATAAGGTATTTAAATCACAAATTAGTATAATGTTAGCTATAAAATAAGCAATTTTTAAATAATATTATATTTTCATTTTGAGTATAAGTAAAACATACATCTATATTAAGAACGATGTGTAAATTATAAAGCTTTATGACGCTTAAGTCGTTATTAAAGCGTGATCTGTTGTTTTCTATTCTACACAGAGATCTCGTGCGGGCACTGATACGGAAGAGGCCGGGATCGAACTCGAACGTGTGTTACTACACCAGGATAATGCTCCTGCGCACTCGACACAACTGGAAATTAATCTGCTAGGCTTCGAAACCGAAGAACCTACCCCAAATAGTCCAGACCTCGCCCCTTTCCGTTTTTGTCGGTAGTTAAGTGGGCATTGAAAGGTAACGGGTCATTCAATGAGTTGTCCTATGCAGTACAAAACATTGTTTCATGCCCAGATGCCCAGTGGTATAAAGACATGTTTGACCAGTGGATTCAACAGGTGTATCTCGTGTATGGGACAGTACTTCGAGAAACGTTAGGGTTACACAACGTTAAACTCATGACCTTGACGTCGTACGTCATTTAGAAATTGCCCCGCTCAAGTGTCAGGTACCTCCTAAGAACCTAAGTAACTCTGTCAATTTAAACACACGGATATTGGTATTTGTAGTGTTTGCAGAATACAGAGTGTGCTTCATTCTGTAAGTTTCATTTTGATATTCCAAATACTTTTTGAGTTATAAGATCAGTCTCATTATTTCTTCGATTATGAAGAAAAATGCATTAAATAACGGGGCATATTACCTTTATTGCCTTACAGATCCTTAGAAATCATTGGAGATTTTGGTGAGAAAAATAGACAAATCGGGGGAAAAAACGTATTTCGTATAAAAAGCTCTCTTTTTCGAAACTTTTTTTAACTGTATTGTTAGCAAATATCGTGTACTTCAAGACAATGAAACAAGAGGGTCAAGTTGGCCCTAAATCGCTCACCCGAGGTAGGTTTAATGATCAGTATTTCAAGTGTCAATGCAGTAGGTCTGACGTTATTGCATTTCAAGGTTATCAATCAATCTTGATATTTAAAATTTGCTTATTTTACAAAATGCAACTGTAATATGTACATATTCACACTTACAATTGTTGTACATGTAAGCTCTAGCATAGTGGCTACCGCAAATAATGATTGGCATAAACTACGAAAGATAAGAACGTTAAATGCATCAACACACAATAAGAACAGCATATTTCTCTCAGGATTGATTGTTATTCCTGATTATTATATCAAGTATAAATAATTTAGGGTGATGATCTGCATGAAATACAATGGAAAGCTTAACATCTATTGTTAAATAAATGTATTGTATTTTCCAGCATATTTGAATTCTGATCAGTAGTTTCAAATAAAAAAGTCTTGTTGCCACAGAAACCAGGTTTGTGGGTGGATCAGCCCGGTTTAGCCCGTTTGATAAAGGGCTACCCAACATGCCCAGGGATGCTTCCTGTGATGTTTCATCAAAATTGGCAAGTCGTTCAGGAGGAGATGTCGTTTGAAGTTTTCTATGTAGCAATACATGGCCCCGGCTCCTGGCAGCCATATTTTTTTTCTCAATAAATAAGGTCCGTTTTAGCAATCTTGATAGAGGATCACCTAATGATCATTTTTCTGAAATTATCTTGAATTGTGCCAAGAACATTCAGAGGAGATTGTTGTTTTTTAAAGTTTTGCAAACATTTTCATTTATTTGCCATAGCAACCAGGTTTTTGGTTTGATCAGACCCAATTTAGGTATATGGTAAAGGACCATCCAATGACGCTTCCTGTGAAATTTCATTAAAATTGGTTTTTTAGCAGGAGATATCGTTTGAATCAAAAGGTTTACGACGGACGACGGACGGTCAACAGGCGATCAGAAAAGCTCACATTGAGCCTTTTGCTCGGGTGAGCTAATGAAAAACATTTGTCATCATACTTGATTTTGAGATAAAGGCAGTTATAACCCTAACATTGCTACAAATGTATGGATTTTGGGTATAGATTTTGGAGCCAAAATTGGCATAGGAATAGTAATTTAACTGCTAAGTTTACATATCCACTTATTTATTGAAATGGATTCCACATGCGTAAAAATAGTATACAGTCATCAAGTCAGTACTATTAAATGTTTTAAGTTAATTCTTACCTTTCAGATAGACATAAGTATGAAAAAGCTATAGAGGCTAAACAAATAAATTTCTCCGTGGTCTGTATCAAAATATTGAAACTATATTTGATATTGATGTATCAACAAATAACTTCTAAACAGTTAAACATATATAAACGTTTGAAAAAAGTTATGTTATTTGTGTATATAGTCTTTCTTAAACAGGTATGTGCGAAAACGATGTGCATAAACAACTGCTGGAAATGTCCTAAGATAAATATATGACCCATATTCCATTTGGCAAATTGCATATAATTTTAGTTGGCAACTTAAATATGCCGAAAAAAGTAATAATAGCAATAATGAAGTCGAATTACATTAATTTAATTCAAGCTCAATATACATGTTTATGAGCTAATTATATTTATAAATGAAGAAAAATGATGAATATATGGCGAAATAAAGGGAATTATTACCTCTATTGTCAGGGAGATCCTCGAGAAAAAATGGCAAGTTATTTTAATTAAATGGATTCTACATGATTGTGTAAAACAGTGTACAGTCATCAAGTCAGTAGTATTTAATTGTTTAAGGTAATTCCTACCTTTCAGGCAGACATTTAAACGCTAAGTTTAAAAAACTTTATAGTGGCAAAACTAATAATGTACCTGTGAACAACATGAACATCCCAGAAATGGGGGTGACGATTTAACTTAAAATACAAATATCATGTTTTTAAAAACTGTGTTGGGAACCGATGGGTGTATAATAATAATATAGTTTGGCAGTTTAGAAATACTTTATATAATCGTCGTGTAAACTCTAAGCAAGCTGTCCTATTATCTGTTAATTTCATAATACTGCGATAAAAGTCACTATTTTAATTCAACTGTAACACCAGCGTTCGTTTAGTGCTGTGTGGAGGCTATAAATGTAGCCCCGACTACAAATCAATAGTGTTATTATTTACTGGTCCTTTGGGATCGTTAAACCAAATATGTATGGATTTAAAGTAGATTACCGCTTAAGCCGCTGCCACGGGGCGTAAGAGGTGTTGCAACTATTTTTTCTATCTTGTTTGTGTTTGTTGCTTTCAAAGCCCTTTTCTGTATTAATTTTACATTACAAAGTTTTTAGAAACTATTACATGAATTTGTTTTTTGTTGTTTTTGGTAAAACTCTAAGGCAACCGAAACGTATAACATTTGAAAATAGAATGCAACAAATTAACTATGTTATTTAAAGCGAACTACGTAAAATCGGATTTGTTTTTAATCCATCAGTTCTAAATGACAGTTTTACATATTAATTACATTTCGTTTTTTTAATGACAGCTGGCTGAAGAAAAATGTGTAAAGTTATAAGTTTAACACCTCTTGTATAACTTTGTTTTCACAGCTCACACGCAAAACTTGAGATGGAGTAAGACGCCTACGCAGGAATGATTACTATGCTTTCTAATTCTTTGAATAGTCGAGCTAAAATTCCACAGACCACTTATAAGCTGGCATCGTGTGGTATGAATAATGCATAGGAGATATATACATGTATATACTTATCATATAATGACATATTTAATTGATATCGCCTAGTTTTCTTATAGTTGGTCGCCGGTAATGTATTCAACGTTGTTTTTTTCTGATATGACAATATATAGACATGGCTGAATTATAACGTTCGTCAGTTGTCATAAAGCGCATATTTTATTGTTAGTCGGCCGCAAGATATATATTTAGGACTTTTATGGTAAAAAAGAAAACAGTTCTATCTAGCATCACTTGTCAGTGTAAAATATTTACTTGCTAGGTAAATGTTTTAAACAATCGGTATAGTATGTTGAAAAATATGCCAGTTTATTAATAAGTTTTCGTACTGAATACATTCAAATAAAAATGGAATTAAGCTAGTATAAGTATTAACGAATATATAGTTTTATATTTTCATATAAACATGTTCCTCCACAATAGAAGTGACTTACCGCAGTGTATTTCATCGCTCTTGTCAAAACAGTCTTTAACCTTATCGCAGACATAGATGGTAAGTATAATGTCTCCACTTTCACATGTAGAATACATATACTGGTCAACCAGCATACTTTCATGATGTGGTTCTGGCAGTTTGACTAAAACAAATAAAACATTATACATACAGGGTATAAAACTTATGTAATCTTATTTAAGTTCAATCCTATGCTACATTACATCATGTTACCTTTTTTCCTAAAGTTTTGAGAAAGCAAAAAGAATATGTATACTAAAGAAAAAAAAATGCAACTCGGTAATTTCCGCTATATATCGTACATATAAAATGCTATGTTAATCGAATGGTACATGGCTACATTAGACTTTTCCTTTCGAAAAAAATCCTAAACAACACATAACGTATCAAATAGGTTAGCTAACTTAGAATGTAAACTTTTGCTATCTTCAGTACTGAAATGGCTAACGTTTTCAAACGATTTCAAAGCGGAAAACCATGTATGAACATACATAGTGTACACTGATTCAAAAGTCTACAGCACCACAGTTGTGTCCTTTCTCTAACTAGCTGAAACTTTTTTTTTACATAACATCTTGGGATAACTCTGGAATATTACTTCGACTTAAGTGTGTAATATTTATATAAATTATACAGCGTAAATTCCCGAGTTGCGTTACATTGGATGCCTTCTAATGGTGCATTAACGTTTATGTCAGTGTTAAATTAATGTGAAACTGTTTACGTGTTACTATGTAATGATAGAGCTGATAGTGCTGCTAAGGCAGCATTAGTTTTACACATATCTAATGCCAAATTACCTTATACTGATTTTAAAAGTTGTATTAACACATATATTCGTAAATATTGGCAAGCCGCTTGGGATTTGTCAGTAAACAAGAAACTCCATTCAATTAAACCGTTACTCTGAGGCGTCATTCTAGACCCATTCCTCCAGAAGTTGTTCTAGCCCGGTTCCGGATAGGGCATACACGTTATACTCATTCATAATTATTACAAGGTGAGAATTACCAGAATGTATACCCTGTTTTGCACCGTTAACGGTTAAACATATCTTGTTCGAATGTGTAGAATGTGATCCTATGCGGTAAAGATACTACAATGTTATTACTATGAAGGAGTTATTTGATATTATGGATTTTTAAATTAGTCTTGTTTTAGATTTCCTGAAAGAAATCAGACTTTATGAATCATTATGTTCTTATATATATTTACTTGTTTACACACCCGTTGACGGGCATTTGTTGATTTACATATATACATAGTTTATATTACTACCATATCATCCCTTATTTGTAAATAGTTGTATCATTATATATTTACATTAATGTTTAATTACAGTACTACTTCATATCTTCATCTTTCATCGGTTTTTGCGCACAACATGACCTATTTATTTGTCGACGTGCCGTAAAACACCATTCATTATTTGAAGTATTCATTCTGTTTTTAAACGGATCTGTTTCATAATGTTTATCATTCATGGTCATGAAAATAAGCTATAAAATAAATGTAGAATGTGAGTTGTTGAATATTAATATGTGTAACATCTACGAACTGGTACCTGAAGTGCAAAATACATCATGATATGTAGTTTAACTTTAAGTTATTATTTGGGTATTTTTAGGGATGTTTTGAAAAAAATAGTATAGTATTTTTTTTACGATACGAATGGCATGTGAAAATTGCGATTATTTTATACACCATGTAGATAGTACAGTAGAAATATACTGAAGGGAAAAAGAAACGCGACACGGGAATTTCCGTACATATTGTATGTACAATATGCTGCTGTTAATCGAATGGTGCATCGCTGCGTAAGACCTTTCCTTTCGAAAAAAATACTAAAACAACACATAACACAGCAAATAGTATTCGTTCAAAGTTTCAATATTGACAGAGTATGCGTTTGGCTGAAGCATGTGAAAAAACTTAGGATGCAAAATGTTGCAATCTCTTTACGTTAAATACAGTTCTGAAATGGGTCAATTTTTCAAAGAGGAATTTCAACATTTATGAATTTCTTATTACAAAGTTTTCTGTGATTAAAACGTCTATAACATCACAGTTATGTCTTTTCTCTAACTAATGCAACTTTTTTCTTACAAAACATCTTGGGATTTCTTTGATATAGTATGTGGAATTAAGTGTGCAGCATATACAATATATAGCGGAAATTCCCGAGTCGCGTTTCTTTTATCCTTCAGTATATATTATCTACAATTAGGCATGTTTGTTTCAGTGAGATAGGGTAAGTAAGAAGGGATAAATATTTCATTTCTAAAAATATTTTATTTTATATTTTGTCTTTTTTTCCTCAATACTTTCATAACCTTATCTAATCAACTAACTGCAATATATGTTAAACATGTTAAGGATTGACTTTTGAAAAAAGAGGATCGTTCGGGAAAACCGGAACACAACGTTTTATTGTATTTGGCCTAGACTGAAAACTAGCCTCGTTTTGACCGGAACACATTTGTATGTCACTTTAACTTCACAAACCTACAATAGTAAGTAATTTGGATGTTGCCAGATTTTATATAAAAGGTTAAAAATTAAAACTAGCTGAATTCATAGTGCATTACACTTTTGACCGTATTGTAACACCCACGTATTTGTAACTAAACGGCGTAAAAGAGGTGAACGCCCCGGAAAATGTCAAAGATGATGTTTGGGTATAAAATGTGAAAGAAATCTTGTGAATTTACCGAACTAAACGTTTGAAAGATGGACCTTTTTCAACTTTAGAAAATCTATGAAGTTAATTTGTGCAGAAAAGAAACACTCATAGTTCAAACTTACATGTGCGAGTACTAAATTGATCACTTTTCTTGTACCTTGTAGACTTGTCCTGACCAGAATTTCACTTATACAGAACAGGCGGATAATGCTAAATGCTAAGCCCTGACAACTCACCGAATTAAAATTGGTTAATATAATCCGGAGGAGTGTGCACGGTACATGGATACATTCCATTCCTGTCAATTTTTAGCTCACCTGAGCAAGGGTAGGCTATTGTGACCACTCTTCGTCTGTCGTCCGTCGTCAACGTTTAGCTTGTTTACATGATAGAGGCCAAATTAATTGAGCAATCTTAACCAGCTTGTATATGACTATAATATCTAGATCGGACCAGTAACACCAGAGTAATGGCCTTGAATAAGGAAAAAATGCAGTTGTGCATCCACATTTTTTAAGCAATATTGACCAAACTTGCACAGAGTGTATGTGAGCATCAGATCTCGGAATAGTTAGATAATGGGCAAGATCGGACCAACAGAGTTATGGCTCCTAAATTAGCAAAAATGCAGTTTTGCATTTTGTTAACACGAAACAGACCACATCTATTAAACAATCTTAACCAAGCTTACACATTTTTTATTTTTTGTTATTATTATTTTTATTTTTATTAAATTTTATTTTTAAATTTGTTTTAATTTATCCTTTTTTTTTGTTTACCTTTTTTATTTTTAGCTCACCTGAGGATGAAGTGCTCAAAGGTGAACTATTTTGACCACCCTTCGTCTGTTGTCAATATTTAGCTTGTTTACACATTAGAGGCCACATTACTTGAACAATCTTAACAAACTTGCACAGATTGTATATGACCATAAGATCTTGAACGAGTTTCATAATGGGCAAGATCGGACCAGTAGCACCAGAGTTTTGGCACATGCATTAGCAAACAATGCAGTTTTACATGTTGTTAACAGGTTTATTATTATTTTACTCTTTTTTATTGTTATTATTTTTTAGAGCTTATGGGATGGTGTGTTGTCAGTCGTCCTTCCGTTAACTTTTACCTCGTTAAGACGATAGGGCCTTCATTTGTCATCCGATCTTTACCAAACTTCAACAGATTGTTAATATAAATGAAACCTCAGAAAAGTTTGAAAACCAACAAGATCTGACCAGTAACAGCGGAATTATGGCCCTTGATTTACATGTAGTTAACATGTCATATTTTGCCTCCTCGTTAAAACGATAGGGCCTTCATTTTTCGTCCGATCTTTACCAAACTCTACCAGATTTTTAATATCAATGAAAGCTTTGACCAGTTTGAAACCAACCAGATTGGACCAGTAACAGCGGAGTTATGGCCCTTGATTTAGTTAAAAATGCTATATTTTGCCTCTTTAAGATGTTAGGGCCTTCATTTTTCATCCGATCTTTACCAAGCTGTACCAGCTTGTTAATATTAACAAAAGCTTAAACACGTTTGAAAACGAGACAGATCGGAACAGTAACAGTGGAGTTATGGCCCTTGATTTATTTAAAACGCTATATTTTACCTCGTTAAGACGATAGGGCCTTCATTTTGCATCGGACCTTTACCTAACTTTAGCAGATTGTTAATATTAATGAAAGCTCGGAAAATTCGAAAACCAGCTAGTTCCGACCAGTAACAGCGGAGTTATGGTCCTTGATTTAGTTAAAAATGCTATACTTTTCCTCGTTAAGATGATAGGGCCTTCATATTTCATCCGATCTTTACCAAACTGTACCAGCTTGTTAATATCAATCAATGCTTGAACAAGTTTGAAAACCAACCCGATTGGACCATTTACACCGGAGTTATGGCCCATGATTTTCTGAAATATGCTATATTTTAGCCTCATTAATACGAAAGGGCCTTCACTTGGCCAGATTTCAGTGAAACTTTTCGGGGATGATCAGTACCAAGCCTAATTGTACATATCGTCACCGTGTTCCGGTTGAATGATTTAGGCGAAATTATGTCCCTTTAAAGGTTTTAATACACAAACTTGTCCTGATTAGTTCTCCTGTACCCTTTGCCAGATTTAAACGAAACGTTTTAGGGATGATCAGTTCCAGGTCTAGTTGTGCAAATCATCGCCGTGTTCCGGTTGAATGATTTTTGGAAGAATTATGGCCCTTTAAATGTTTTAATACACACATTTTGTCTGGACTATTTCTCCTGAAAACCTTGCCAGATTTGTGCATATCATCATTGCGTTCCGGTTTACAAATTGTTTGCGGAGTTATGGCCCTTTAAATGTTTTTGATACAAAAACATTTTTCATGCTAGTTCTCTTGAATCCCTGGCTGGATTTCAACGACACTAGACAAGAATGATCAGTATTAAGCCTAGTTGTGTATATCATCAACATATTCCGGTTGAATGAATTTTGGCAGGGTTATGGACCTTTAAATGTTTTAATAGACAAACTTTGTCCAGTTTAGTCTCTTTTGAACTCCTTTCCGGATTTCAACGAATCTTGGTGGGGATGTTCAGTACCAAGCCTAGTTGCACCTATCATTGCCGTGTTCAGGTTGAATTAATTTTGACAGAGTTATGACTCCTTAAATGTTTTAATACACTAACTTTGTACAGACTAGTTCCCTTGCTGGATTTCACGAAAATTGTCAGGGATGATCAGTACCAAGCCTAGTTGTATATATCGTCGCCATGTTCCGGTTGAATGATTTTGAAAGAGTTATGGCCCCTTATACATACACTTTATCTTTAGCGAGTAGAGCGTCCACAGGCCCTCTTGGGTCTCTTCTTCAATATTTGTTTTAAACTTTTTTAACGCCGTGTTGGATTTGACGAAACTTACCAGAAGCATTCGTATGATGTCTAGTTGGGCATATTGCCTTTTATTCAGGTTCGTTAGATTTTTCACGGAGTTACGGTGCTTGGACATTTTTACTTTAAAATTCTTGTCCGCGCTACTCCTCCTAAACGGCTTATTGGAATTCTACGACATTTGGCAAGAAGCATCATTATGATGTCTAGTTGTGCAATCGCTGCATATCACTGAACTCTTAACAAGTTCGTAAACCAGCTAGATCTTGCTAGTAACAACAGAGTTATGGCCCTTGATTTATTGAAAAATTCTATATTGTATTTTCCTTTGTTAAATCTGTAGTTAGTTCATCTGATCTTTACCAAATTTGGTTAGAATGTTAATAACAATAAAAACTTAAACAAGTTGCCTGATTCATATCCATCCAAGGTGGGACGAATTAAAAAATACCCATGCCAGACAGACTTGTTGCCCATGATTACCAGGTGAAAAATCTAGGGTCATCCTGGTCCTCTTGTATATAAATAGGATATTTTTACCAGCTTTTCACTTGTCCCGTCTTGGCATTTGCTTTTAGATTAAATAGTTATTCCCTGACTTTAACTGATATATATATATATGTCATTTCGCTTGCGGAGGTTGGAGGGTTGAGTACTGGTTATAACGCTAGGGAGCACCAAACCTCACTCTTACCCAGTTGCGTTCGAGTACGCAAAATAAATGCAGAACGAATGCATACCGAACGCTGAACGAACCGAAAATGAACGCAGAATGAACGCGGAACGAACGCAGAATGAGCGTTGCACGATTTTTATTTTAAAAGTGCAGTTCGTTCCATGCGTTCGTTTCGTTCGTTTTCAGCGTTCACCGTTTTAGAAAATGAACGATGAATGCATTTTATAAAACTCTAAACGCTGAAAACGAAGTGAACGAACGAAACGAACGAAACGAACGCAAATGCATTTCGCTATTTCGGAGAACTTTCAATATTATTCGTTTGAGTAGATACAGACCCAGTTGCGTTCAAGTACCCCAAATAAATGCTGAACGAACGCTGAACGAACGGCAAATGAACGCAGACTGAACGTAGAACGAAAGCAGAATGAACGTTGCACGATCTATATTTTAAAAATGCATTTCGTTCGTTGCGTTTTCAGCGTTCAGCGTTTTAAAAAACGATGAATGCATTTTTAAACGCTAAACGCTGAAAACGAACGGAACGAACGAAACGAACGCAACAAAACGAACGAAACGAACGCAAATGCATTTCGCTATTTCGGATAACTTTCAATATTATCCTTTTGAGTACATAATTGAAGTCTCGATTTAAACGAAGTGCGTTTTGCAGTATTTTAATATAAAGAAATACACTGTGTAAATGGTGTTTTTAAGCACGATTACACACTTTCATTTTTACCGATTTAAAATAGGAAATTTATTTATTGTGTAGCACAAACTTTATATTATTTCATTATAAAACTGAAAAATCAGACGGCATATGTTTATATAGTGTCAAGTATGTTAAATTTTTGATGAAAACAGAATAATCATCAATATGCACCACCAAATAATGTCAACTAAAGGACACATTCTTCAATATGATCAAAAACATTAGTCGCCGACTCGTGGTAAGAATCGCATGACTGGATATCATGCGTAGTTTAATCGTCAGAAATGTTGCGATTGGTAAACGCTGAACGAACGAACGCAAATGTATTTTCTCCGTTTGTGCATTTAAACGCACACATTATGTTGCGTTCGTTCCGTGCATTTAAATGAACGCATAGTTTCGTTTATAAACGTTGAATGCATTCAAAAACGCAAATGATTTGCATTTTAATAAATGCATTCATAAACATGAAATGCAAACGGAATGTAAACGGAACGCGAACGGAACGCAAACGGAACGCAAACGGAATGCATGTTTGGGGTACTTACTCTGTAATTAAAGTCTCGATTTAATCGAAAATGAGATATAGGGTCCTATAGAAACCACAGCGCCCAAACGCAATGGCAACTTAGGTCCGCACTGTACTACAAACAAGAAGCAATATTTAATTAATTATACAATGAAAAATACAAAATACAAAATACAACAGTAAGGGTGCTGAAGACAGGGTTACCGACTTGGAACGGTGCGTAGGCAATAAGGCCTACATGTTAGCTTGAATCGATTTTATGTGTACATAATCTTCGCTATTATCCTGTCTTCAGCGCCCAAATAGTGTAAATAAAACTACATCCCATCAAAAGGAATTCTCTAATAATAAAGTCCACATCCAGAGAATCTTACAAAGGAAACAGTAAGATCTTGTTTTAAGGCTATATAAAATATAAAATAAGAAACATCTCAGGATGCATCCAGAATTGTACTGAACAACAACAGCAGTTGCAGCCAAAGAGAAAACCATCTAGAGTACGACCAGAAAACCCGAGGGACCATTAAGTATACGACAATACAAGATTAAAGACAAGCCTAAAACGTTAACGCCATCTGAAGATTTAGGTAGACGTCATCATATGGTCCTCAATCTGTTCGGAAATCGCACAGTCAAAGCGGAAGCATAGAGAAAAACTGTATAAATGTTCACATTTTGTAAGTATCGAATTTCCAGTAGAGAAAATCGAGTTTCGAGTAGATAAACTCGAGTTTCGAGTGAAGAATATCGAATTTCGAGTACAAAAAATCGAGTTTCGAGTAGAGAAACTCGAGTTTCGAGTGGAGAATAACGAGTTTCGAGTAGAAAAAATCTAGTTTCGAGTAGAAAAAATCGAGTTTTGAATAGAGAAACTCGAAATCCGAGCGAAGAATATCGAGTTTTGAGTAGAGAATATCGGGTTTCGAGTAGAGAAAATCGAGTTTCGAGTGGAGAATATCAAATTTAGAGTAGACAGTATCGAGATTCGAGTAGAGAAAATCGAGTTTCGAGTGGAGAATATTTACGTTCGAGCAGACAATATCGAGTTTCGAGAAGAGAAAATCTAAGTTTGAAAATTACCATCAACAAACAGTCAAATATGAGCAGCAGTGGTATTATAGAGGCAGCAGAGAAGTATCCACGTATTTCATCTTTATCTTATAATCACATCTGTCTTATTAATACCCTTACATAAGCCCTTGTAACAGTAACGACAAGTTTCCAAGTTTATTTTGTACAGTATATCAAAAATGATGACTCGTGATCTTACTCCAGGACAAAATAAAAAGATTGGTTTCAATGATCGTTTGGGAAATTAATTCAGAAATATGAATTTTAAAGGATTCTTTATTGAAGTACATAATTATATATAGTATGTATGTGTATCCAACATCTGGCAGAACTGAAAGTATTGAAAGCTGATCGGTATTTACAGTAGAAATTTAACCACATGCTGATAGCTTATATATATATATATTATACATGATTAAATGATTCTGCGAATCGTAGTTTCTCAGGAGAATAAATCTCGACCTTTAATTATCAAGAGTCAATTATCGACATTTTTATGAAATGTGCCCGTGCAAGTTTTTTGTTCCATTTTAATTTGGCCATTTGGAGCCTTTTTTCTTGTTTCTCGATTTAGGTAGACGTCATCATATGGTCCACAATTTGTTCGGAAATCGAATAGTCAAAGCGGAAAGCATAGAGACGAACTGTATAGATGTTCACATTTTGTAAGTATCGAGTTTCGAGTAGAGAAAACCGAATTTCGAGTAGAGAAACTCGAATTCCGAGCGGAGAATATCGAGTTTCGAGTATAGAATATCGAGTTTTGAGTAGAGAAAATCGGGTTTCGAGTGGAGAATAACAAGTTTCGAGTAGACAGTATCGAGTTTCGAGTAGAGAAAATCGAGTTTCGAGTGGAGAATTTCTACGTTCGAGTAGACAATATCGAGTTTCGAGAAGAGAACATCTAAGTTTGAAAATTACCAACAGAAAACAGTCAAATATGAGCAGCAATGGTATTATAGAGGCAGCAGAGATGAATCAACGTATTTCATCTTTATCTTATAATCACATCTGTCTTATTAATACCCTTACATAAGCCCTTGTAACAGTAAAGACATGTTTCCATGTTTGTTTTTGTACAGTATATCAAAAATGATGACTCGTGATCTTACTCCAGGACAAAATAAAAAGATTGGTTTCAATGATCGTTTGGAATATTAATTCAGAAATATGAATTTTAAAGGATTCTATATTGAAGTACATAATTATATATAATTAGTATGTATGTGTATCCAACATCTGGCAGAACTGAAAGTATTGAAAGCTGATCAGTATTTTCAGCAGAAATTTAACCACATGCTGATAGCTTATATATATCTATATATTATAAATGATTAAATGATTCTGTGAATCGTAGTTTCTCAGGAGAATAAATCAAGAGTCAATTATCGACATTTTTATGAAATGTGCCCGTGCAAGTTTTTTGTTCTATTTTAATTTGGCCGTTTGGAGCCTTTTTTCTTGTTCTATCTTCGATAACTGCCTTATGTGATTATGGATTAACGGCTTCAGATATTTTTTATGAAATGTCCCATGTGCATTAAGGTAAACAAAACATCACCAAGCGGAGCATATACGCCCGTCGTTTCAATTACCTTGAATGGAACATAATTCAAAGAAATATAAATCGGAGCGCTAAGGAGCATCTTATTTAGATGTGTACAGTTTTCACATTTTCAAAGTATCAAGTTTCGAGTAGAGAAAATCGAGTTTCGAGTAGAGAATATCGAGTTTTGAGTTGAGAAAATCGAGTTTCAAGTAGAGCATATTGAGTTTGGAGTAGAAAAAATCGAGTTTCGAGTGGAGAATATCGAGTTTCGAGTAGACAATATCGAGTAACGAGTAGAGATAATCGAGTTTCGAATAGACAATATTGAGTTTCAAGTAGAGAAAATCGAGTTTCGAGTGGAGAATATCGAGTTTCGAGTAGAGAATATTGAGTTTTGAGTAGAGTAAATCGAGATTCGAGTAGAGAATATCGAGTTTTAAGTAGATAAAATCGAGTTTCGAGTAGACAATATCGAGTTGGATGCCTCTACTGCAAACCATCTGCCTAACTGTGACCTTGACCTTTAAGGCACCGACATGGTTTTTCACAAGACACGCCTTCTCATTGTGATGAACATTTGTGTGAAATTTGATGCAATTCCCTTCAGTAGTTTTGGACTAATGGCTGACATGAAAAAATTACTTTTAAACTCCAACTGTGAACTTGACCTTTGAGGCACTGACAAGATTATTGCACGCGACACACCTTCTCATTGTGATTAACATGTGTGTGAAGTTTGACGAAACTCCCTTCAGTAGTTCCGAAGCAATGGTTGTGACATGAATTGTTTTTACGATTTGTTTTATCTTTGACCTCCAACTGTGTGATGTTGACCTTTGAGGCACTGATATTAGTCTTGCACGCGACACATTTTCTCATTGTGATGTACAGTTGTGTGAAGTTTGACCTAACTCACTTCAGTAGTTGCCAAGTAATGGCTGAGACATAATTATTTTTAACGATTTTTTTACCATTGACCTACAACTGTGACCTTGACCTTTGAGGCACTGACATGATGTTTGCACGCGACACACCTGCTCAATGTGATGAACCAGATGTTGATGCTCTCGTGATTTTTATCTTAACCCATAAAGATAAAACTGTCCATCCCCCATGTTCATCCCCCATGTAAAACGTGGATAGCCTTATCCGGTACTTATCCGGTATGCAAGACAAAGTGATCCTAAAGTGTCTGCGCTACGCAGGCGACACAATAAAGTGCATGGTTCTGTTTTTGTTGAATGAAAAAAACATAACGGCACGCCGTGAGATTGAAGAAAATCAATATTGAAGTTTTCCCCTTTAATTAGTGTTCTTCAATCACAAAAGAGTTCAAAAGAGCATGTGAATTAGTATTGACTTTACTTCTTTCACTGTTAAAATATTAATGACTAATTGTTTTCTACAGATACATTTTAATTACCGTATTCCTCACCATTCTTACAATGAATCGTTTTCTCAAAAATCGATTTCCTCTACACAAGACTCTATTTTTCAACTCGAATTTCGATAATGTCAACTCGGAACTCGATTTTCCTTACTCAAAACTCGACTTTCTCTACTCGATACTCAATTTTCTCTACTCGAAACTCGACTTTCTCTACTCGAAACTCGACTTTCTCTACTCTATTTTCTCTACCCGAAACTCGACTTTATCTACTCGAGACTTGATTTTCTCGAAACTCGAGAAATTCATCACGTCGACTCAAAAATCGATAATGTTATCCTGTGACTAGATTTTAATATTTTGTAAACATATTTCAAAACACCCAAACTATTAAATTAAATATACATTTTAGCCTTCAGCGAACATAAAATTCTCTCTGTGTCTCTCTGCACAATAATCACCTATACGTAGGCGATTGTTCTATGCGGGGTTTTTATTTGAAGTTTGGCATATCTAAATCTTAGATGTGGGAAGTTAGCTCGTAGTTCGTATTTCAGCGTTCGACATTTGTTCCGTTACGGATTTGTTACCGAATTGTTAGCACGGAGTTTAACATTCATTTGTCAGCAGCGAGTTCGACACTCCCAACCCGGAGTTCAACATTCAAACCCAACTCGGAGTGTGGCATTGCCAGCTCGGAGTTTAACATTCAAACACAACGCGGAGTTCGACATTGCTAGCTCGGAATTCGACATTCGACATGTGAACCCAGCTCGGAGTTCAACATTCTCAGCTCGGAGTTCGACATTCAAACCCAACACGGAGTTTGACATTGCCAGCTCGGAATTCAACATTCAAACCCAACTCGGACTTCGCATTGCCAGCTCGGAGTTCAACATTCAAACCCAACTCGGAGTTCGAGATTGCCAGCTCGGAGTTCAACATTCAAACCCAACTCGGAGTTCGACATTGCCAGCTCGGAGTTCGACAAGCGACATTTGAACCTAGCTCGGATTTTTCGGATTTCAACATTCTCAACTCGGAGTTCGACATTCTAAACCAACACGGAGTTCGACATTGCCAGCTCGGAGTTCAACATTCAAACTCAACTCTGAGTTCGAAATGTTCAGCTCGGAGTTCAACATTAAAACCCAACTCGGAGTTTGTCTTTGCCAGCTCGGAGTTCAACATTTAAACACAACTCGGAGTTCGACATTGCCAGCTCGGAGTTCAACATTCAAACACAACTCGGAGTTCGAGATTGCCAGCTCGGAGTTCAACATACAAACCCAAATCTGAGTTCAACATTTCCAACTAGGAGTTCGACATTCGTCATTTGAACCCGGCTCGGAGTTCAACATGCCCTGATCCGAATTCGACGTTCAAACCCAACTAGGAGTTCCACATTGCCAACTCAGAGTTCAACATTCAAACCCAATTCAGATTCAACATTGCTAGCTCGGAGTTCAACATTCAAACCTGACTCGGACTTCGACATTGTCAGATCGGTATTCAACATTCAAACCCAACTCGGAGTTCGAAATTGCCAGCTCGGAGTTCGACATTCAAACCAAACTCGGAGTTCGACATTGCCAGCTTGTAGTTCAACATTTTAACACAACGCGAAGTTCGACATTGCCAGCTCGGAGTGCAACTATCAAACACAACACGGAGTTCGACATTATGAGGTCGGAGTTCGACATTCAAACCCAACTCGGAGTTAGACATTGCCAGCTCGAAGTTCAGCATTCAAACCCAACTCGGAGTTTGACATTGCCAACTCGGATTTCAACATTCAAACCAAAATCGGAGTTCGACATTGCCAGCTCGGAGTTCGATATTCAAACCCAACTCGGAGTTCGATATTGCCAGCTCGGAGTTCAACATTCAAATAAAACACGGAGTTCGACATTGCCAGATCGGAGTTCGACATTCAAACCCAACTATGAGTTCGACATTGTCAGCTCGGAGTCCTCCGACATTCAAATCGGAATCGGAGTTCGACATTCCCAGCTCGGAGTGATGTCGACATTTGAACCATGCTCGGAGCTCAACATTCCCAGATCCGAAGTCGACGTTCAAACCAACTCGGAGTTCGACATTGTCAACTCAGAGTTCAACATTCAACCCCAATTTTGGTTCAACATTGCTAGCTCGGAGTTCAACATTCAAACCTAACTCGGACCTCGACATTGCCAGATCGGTGTTCAACATTCAAACCCAACTCGGAGTTCGACATTCAAACCCAACTCAGAGTTCGACATTGCCAGCTCGTAGTTCAACATTCAAACACAACGCGGAGTTCGACATTGCCAGCTCGGAGTTTAACATTCAAACACAACACGGAGTTCGACATTGCCATCTCGAAGTTCAGCATTCAAACACAACTCAAAGTTCGAAATTGCCATCTCGGAGTTCAACATTGCCAGCACGGAGTTCGACATTCAAACCCAACTCGGAATTCGACATTCCCAGCTCGGAGTTCGACATTCGGCATTTGAACCCAGCTCGGAGTTCAACATTCCCAGCTCAAAGTTCGACATTCAGACCCAACTCGGAGTTCGACATTCTCAGCTCGGAGTTCGACATTCGGCATTTGAACCCAGCTCGGAGTGCGACATTCAGACTCAACCCGGATTTCGACATTGCCAGCTCGGAGTTCAACATTCAAACCAAACGCGGGTTTGACATTGCCAGTTCGGAGTTCAACATTCAAACCTAACTCGGAGTTCGCCATTGCCAGCTCGGAGCCCAACATTCAAACCCAACTCGGAGTTCGACATTGCCAGCTCGGAGTTGAATATTCAAACCGAACTCAGAGTTCGACATCGCCATCTCGGAGTTCAACATTCAAACACAACTCGGAGTTCGACATTGCCAGCTCGGTGATCGACATTCAAACCCAACTCGGAGTTCGACATTCCCAGCTCGGAGTTCGACATTCGGCATTTGAACCCAGCTCGGAGTTCAACATTCTCAGCTCGGAGTTTGACATTCTGACCCAACTCGGGTTCAATATTGCCAGCTCGGAGTTCAACATGTAAACCTAACTCGGAGTTCAACATTCAAACCGAACTCGGAGTTCGACATTGCCAGCTCGAAGTTCAACATTCAAACCAAATTCGGAGTTTGACATCCCCCCCCTCAGAGTTTAACATTCAAACCCCACTCGGAGTCGACATTGCCAGCTCGGAGTTCGACATTCGACTTTTAAACCCAGCTTGGAGTTCAACATTCCCAGCTCGGAGTTCGAAATTCAGACCCAACTCGGAGTTCAACATTGTTCACTCGGAGTTCAACATTCAAACCCAACTCGGAGTTCGACATTACCAGCTCGGAATTCGACATTCAAACCCAACTCGGAGTTAGACATTACCAGCTCGGAGTTCAACATATGAACCCAGCTCGGAGTTCAATATTCCCAGCTCGGAGTTCGACATTCAAACCCAACTCGGAGTTCGACATTGTTCAATCGGAGTTCAACATTCAAACCCAACTCGGAGTTTGACATTGCCAGCTCGGAATTCGACATTCAAACCCAACTCGGAGTTAGACATTACCAGCTCGGAGTTCAACATATGAACCCAGCTCGGAGTTCAACATTCCCAGCTCGGAGTTCGACATTCAAACCCAACTCGGAGTTCGACATTGTTCAATCGGAGTTCAACATTCAAACCGAACTCGGAGTTATACATTGCCAGCTAGTAGTTCAACATTCAAACCAAATTCGGAGTTTGACATTCCCACCTCAGAGTTCAACATTCAAACCCAACTCGGAGTCGACATTGCCAACTCGGAGTTAGAAATTGTTCGACATTGTTCACTCGGAGTTCGACATTCAAACCCAACTCGGAGTTAGAAATTACCAGCTCGGAGTTCGACATAGGAACCCAACTCGGAGTTCAGCATTCCCAGCTCGGAGTTCGACATTCAAACCCAACTCGGAATTCGACATTCCCAGCTCGGAGTTCGACATTCGGCATTTGAACCCAGCTCGGAGTTCAACATTCCCAGCTCAAAGTTCGACATTCAGACCCAACTCGGAGTTCGACATTCTCAGCTCGGAGTTCGACATTCGGCATTTGAACCCAGCTCGGAATGCGACATTCAGACTCAACCCGGATTTCGACATTGCCAGCTCGGAGTTCAACATTCAAACCCAACGCGGGTTTGACATTGCCAGTTCGGAGTTCAACATTCAAACCTAACTCGGAGTTCGCCATTGCCAGCTCGGAGCCCAACATTCAAACCCAACTCGGAGTTCGACATTGCCAGCTCGGAGTTGAATATTCAAACCGAACTCAGAGTTCGACATCGCCATCTCGGAGTTCAACATTCAAACACAACTCGGAGTTCGACATTGCCAGCTCGGTGATCGACATTCAAACCCAACTCGGAGTTCGACATTCCCAGCTCGGAGTTCGACATTCGGCATTTGAACCCAGCTCGGAGTTCAACATTCTCAGCTCGGAGTTCGACATTCTGACCCAACTCGGGTTCAATATTGCCAGCTCGGAGTTCAACATGTAAACCTAACTCGGAGTTCAACATTCAAACCGAACTCGGAGTTCGACATTGCCAGCTCGAAGTTCAACATTCAAACCAAATTCGGAGTTTGACATGCCCACCTCAGAGTTTAACATTCAAACCCCACTCGGAGTCGACATTGCCAGCTCGGAGTTCGACATTCGACATTTAAACCCAGCTTGGAGTTCAACATTCCCAGCTCGGAGTTCGAAATTCAGACCCAACTCGGAGTTCAACATTGTTCACTCGGAGTTCAACATTCAAACCCAACTCGGAGTTCGACATTACCAGCTCGGAATTCGACATTCAAACCCAACTCGGAGTTAGACATTACCAGCTCGGAGTTCAACATATGAACCCAGCTCGGAGTTCAATATTCCCAGCTCGGAGTTCGACATTCAAACCCAACTCGGAGTTCGACATTGTTCAATCGGAGTTCAACATTCAAACCCAACTCGGAGTTTGACATTGCCAGCTCGGAATTCGACATTCAAACCCAACTCGGAGTTAGACATTACCAGCTCGGAGTTCAACATATGAACCCAGCTCGGAGTTCAACATTCCCAGCTCGGAGTTCGACATTCAAACCCAACTCGGAGTTCGACATTGTTCAATCGGAGTTCAACATTCAAACCGAACTCGGAGTTATACATTGCCAGCTAGTAGTTCAACATTCAAACCAAATTCGGAGTTTGACATTCCCACCTCAGAGTTCAACATTCAAACCCAACTCGGAGTCGACATTGCCAACTCGGAGTTAGAAATTGTTCGACATTGTTCACTCTGAGTTCGACATTCAAACCCAACTCGGAGTTAGAAATTACCAGCTCGGAGTTCGACATAGGAACCCAACTCGGAGTTCAGCATTCCCAGCTCGGAGTTCGACATTCAAACCCAACTCGGAGTTCGACATTGTTCAATCGGAATTCGACATTCAAACCCAACTCGGAATTCGACATTCCCAGCTCGGAGTTCGACATTCGTCATTTGAACCCAGCTCGAAGTTCAACATTCCCACCTCGGAGTTCGACATTCAGACCCAACTCGGAGTTCGACATTGCCAGCTCGGAGTTCGACATACAAACCCAACTCTAAGTTCGACATTGCCAGTTCGGAGTTCGACATTCGACATTTGAACCCAGCTCGGAGTTCAATATTCCCAGCTGGGAGTTCGACATTCATACCCAACTCGGAGTTCGACATTGCCTGCTCGGAGTTTAACATTGAAACCCAACTCGGAGTTCGACATTGCCAGCTCTTAGTTCAACATTTAAACCCAACTCGAAGTTCGACATTTCCAAGTCGGAGTTCAACATTCAAACACAACTCGAAGTTCTACATTGCCAACTCGGAGTTCGACAAACCGAACTCGGAGTTCAACATTGCCAGCTCGGAGCTCAACATTCAATCACAGCTCGGAGTTCGACATTGCCAGTTCGGAGTTCGACATACGACATTTGAACCCAGCTCGGAGTTCAACATTCCCAGCTCGGAGTTCGACATTAAAACCCAACTCGGAGTTCGACATTGCCAGCTCTGAATTCAACATTTAAACCCAACTCGGAATTCGACATTTCCAACTCGGAGTTCAACATTCAAACACAACTCGGAGTTCGACATTGACAGCTCGGAGTTCGACAAACCCAACTCGGAGTTCAATATTGGCAGCTCGGAGTTCAACATTCAGTCACAACTCGGAGTTCGACATTTCCAGCTCGGAGTTCGCCATTCAAACACAACTCGGCGTACGACATTGCAAGCTCGGTGTTCAACATTCAAACCCAACACGGAGTTTGACATTGCCAGCTCGGAGTTCAACATTCAAACCCAACTCGGAGTTCGACATTCCCAGCTCTGAAGTCAACATTCAAACCCAATTCGGAGTTCGACATTGCCATCTCGGAGTTCAAAATTCAAACACAACTCGAAGTTCGACATTCCCAGCTCGTAGTTCGACATTCGACATTTGAACCCAGCTCGGAGTGTAACATTTCGAGTTTGGAGTTAGACATTCAATTCCAACACGGAGTTCGACATTCCCAGCTCGGAGTTCGACAATCGAATCCATCTCGGATTTCGATATTTCCAGCTCGGAGTTCGATATTTGAATCCATCTCGGAGTTCAATATTCGAACCAATGTCGGAGTTTAATATTTCCAGCTCAGAGTTTGACATGGGACAGCCACATAAACAAGTGCATATAAGAAGTAAGTTTCTTCAAAACTGAAAAGAAAACTTACATATACATACCGCTCTCGCTAATGGCTGCAGCTCCAAATCGTAATTCTTGTCAAAATTTAGTCACTAAGAACTGTCATATATCATGTTCTGTCGCCAATTAAAGTCCATATTCCGCCAACATTCACATTTTACAACCGATGTACACCGTTCCTTAACTACTGAGGATCATCTATTCTATATATATAACTTGCATATTTTGAGAATCCAAACTCTATAGACACAATATTAACGGCTTTAACCAGCGAGGCCAAACCCCAAAACTGAAACGTCGAATTAAGAGTTTCCAATTCATAATTCATGTTATGCATATTCAATCACAGGTTTTGTAAGAACCCCTGAATAAACTTGTAATTTTATTGGCACATATACATTATTATATCACCTGAACACATGGATAGAGTTTTGATAAACGGTTTTATAATGTAATTTTGCCGTTATCTGGCGCTTAGTTCCTTTAAATAATACACGTAGACGGGTTGTGAATAAGACTTTGAAATGAATGTATTACATATATACTCTACGTCTGCATTAACGGCTATTAACGCAAGTAACACACTAGCATATTAACAAATCATATCAAAACAGAATATCAATATAAAGCCTTGTCAGGCCATGGATGTGTAAATCAACATACTGTACTTAAACAGCGCTACGAATTTCCTTGTCAACAATCTCTAAGTTACAGTAGATAGAACCCGAGAACCTAAGCGTTTGAGGAATCAAGTAGGTGGGTTCATCTTGTCAAAATGAAAGACACATGTTGAAAATAATTGATTCCTGCTAATACATCATCTGATACATATACCGAGTAAAAATAAAAGGTACCCACTGCTTATGCTGGCATTTCCATAGTCCAGTATATCTTAGTGAGCCATACAAGAAAGTCCACTGTATGTTATGTATGTCAGAAACTTCAAAGGGCATTAGTCTTGTAAACACTGATCAAATCAAAAATCTTTCTTTTTCGCTTTCATCTTCACATCATGTATAGTCAACATGACAACTGTTTAAACAAAACACGTAAAATGAATGAGGAGTAAATAGACGATGATTTAATCTCGATATGTTATAAGTTTAAAAATCAAAGAGCTATGAGTCACAAAAACAGTAAATAGTAAAACAATCCATCTAAAAATGGATGAGGAGTTAGACACACCATATTTCCGTCTATAATTTATATATGAGGGTTGTTCAGATAATACGTGAACATTTTCGTATCACACTCATTTTTTGATGTGAACCTTTCATATGTTTTATAATCCAACTCATAAGAAATCAAATGATTTAAACAGAAATTCGATAACATATCTTGCTACGTTCCCATGAATGATCTAAGAGGGCGAGAGGCACATATTCGGAGCAGGTCAAAACGTGACATCATTATTTTATAACTGAATTTCGGGACTGGAAATTGAAATTGAAAGGAAATTCGATAGCACATTACGTGGTCCGAGTATTAACTTTCATACCGCATCCAACCCAGTCTCCAAGAAGGGAAAACGGAGTTGGCTGGGGTATGAAATAAAACCTTAATTTCGACTTAAAAGGTTTGCATATTGTAAAATTAAAACATTTAATAGGTAATTTTATGCTACTTATCGCATTTTTCCAGTAAAAATGTATTTAAACATGCTTTATTGTCGAAATATCAGCTATAATATCCTAATATGCTTTTCCATCGCTTAATGGAATTAAGGCGCGAACACGTAATGAAAAATACACAAAACTAAAGTCGTATTGTCAATGGTGTTCCAGTGATGAAATTTAATGAATATTGAACAAGGATAAACGTGATCATTATAAATAAGTAGGCGCACACTTCCTTGCTTTTTAGTTGAAATTGACGATGTCAGAAATGCACGGAGCACTAAAATGTTAACTAAATATTATTATATTTGAGAAGAACAACAAATGTATTTATTGATATAAAATAAAATAGAAAGTGTATTTCATATATACACTACACTTTCTATTTTATTCTATATCAGTAAATATGATACAATTATTTGAAATAGATATATATATTTATTAATCTACATAAATCAAATATAATATTAACAAATGTTTGTTTTCAAAAATCGTAACCGAAACACCTCAGACCACAAGGTGTCTTCTGTAGAAACATTTCAACTAAAAAATATAAAGTCTTCCGACTTTTACTTATATTAACAAGTCAACTGCCATACCAACAAAGTATCGGTTTCCAAATCGTACTTGGAACACCTTTTGCTACAAGGTGGCCTTCTTTTGAAACAGTTGCTAATGATATTTTTCAAAAATCGCTAATTCATTTTTGACACAACTGTAATAAACTAAGAATATTACGTTTTAAAAAAATAACAAAGCTATAAAGCGAGTTGTATACAGTGGATATACTTTCGCGTTTCTAAATAAGCTGAAATATGTTGATCAGCCGTTAAATAACATTCCAAACCGGTAAAAGATGTGTTAACGATTATTGCAAATTGACCGGATATGCTAGCCTAGTGCATGGAAAGTAGTACTCTCTTAAATAGTAGACAGTAAGCAGTTCATCAGCTATGTTTGTTCTTAGAGCCTCAAAATGAGTAAAAGGTTCTAAAGTTTATATGGTTGTGTATTTTGGGAAATCGCGACAATCTTGATTAATGTAAGAAACTAAGAATTTGTTTGGGAAGGGGGGGGGGGGTTGGGGAGGGGGGGGGGGGTAGAGTGGTGGGGGGTGGGGTGGGGGGTGGGGGGTTGGTACACATGACATTTATTTTTATTTATTTTTTATATTTAACAACGAAACCGTTTTATTGTTTGTTTAACATTTAGGGAGGTTTGTTTTATGTACGTTTAGCCACCATTTTTCTTTAAGCGCTGCAGATTTTACTTTTATAGTAATCAACGTAGTTATTGGGAATATGTGAGGTTTTTTTTGTGGGTTTTCTTTTGATTGTGTGTGTGGAGGGTGGGGGGAGGGGAGTGGGGGGGGGGGGGGAGGACACGCTAATAAAAGGTGAAAATGCTTTACTAATCAGAACGTGGCTCTTAACTTATACAACATGTAACTGCACATTATACTGTTATTACATGGAGAGTTAGGTTAATTTAAGCACACAATCATTATTTTTAATAAAAAAATGTCATGTAACAATAAAGTCTTCTAACATTTTGGTTAATACTGTTTCAGATATATTGTTAAACGATCTAAAGCATTGATTTGAACAAATATTGCTGTACTAGAGTTTATATTACCCGAATATGTTTCTTAAAATCAAGTACACTAGTATGCTTCCTTTTCATAGTTGAAACATATCCTTGTGACAAAAGAGTATAAAAACATATTTTGATATAGTTTTACTCATGACAATGTCATATGTTCTCGTATATCAACTGAATAATATTATGTTTACCAATCATTTTAATACAATTTGAAGCACAAACAAGATTACCAAACTGTCCCAGATCGCTCACCTGATTTTCGCAATGATAAAACAGTCAAAACAAGATTATAATGTCATAATAGAATTAGATCACGCAGTCAAAGGCACGCGCCCTCCTTAAAGTATTCAGGCCCAGTGAGTGTATATATGATTACAGGGTGGGTATCCCAACAGTTTCCAAGTTACGACACAGAGACCAAGGTGTGGGGTGAACCCCAGGGCCAATGATGGTTTGATGTTCTATCCTTCTGTTCACACCTGTACCGTTTATATATGGTTATTGGGTGGGATCTCAACGATTTCCAAGTTATGACACATGGGTTATTTCCCTTGGGGTGGGGACTGATCTTGGGGCCGCTGCTTGTTGTATGTTTGTATCCGTGTTTATGCCCAGTTAGTTCATTATGTATTATTTGCATATGGCTACAGATGGTGGGGATCTCAACGGTTTCTAACTCCGAGCTGGGTTTGAATGTTGAACTCCGAGCTGGCAATTTCGAACTCCGAGTTGGGTTTGAATATCGAACTCCGAGCTGAGAATATTGAACTCCGAGTTGGGTTTGAATGTTGAACTCCGAGCTGGCAATGTCAAACTCCGAGTTGGGTTTGAATGTTGAACTCCGAGCTGGGAATAATGAACCCGAGTTGGGTTTGGATGTTGAACTACGAGTTGGCAATGTCGAACTCCGAGTTGGGTTTGAATGTCAAATTCCGAGCTGGGAATGTTGAACCAGTGTTGTGTTTGAATGTTGAACTCCGAGTTGGCAATGTCGAAATCCGAGATGGGTTTGAATGTCGAATTCCGAGATGAGAATGTTGAACTCCGAGCTGAGTTCAAATGTCGAAAGTCGAACTCCGAGCCGGGAATTTACGAACTCCGAGTTGTGTTTTAATTGTAAACTCCTAGCTGGCAATGTCGAACTCCGAGTTGGTTTGAATTTTTTCGAACTCCGAGCTGGGAATGTTGAACTCCAAGCTGGCAATGTCGAACTTCGAGTTGGGTTCGAATGTTGAACTCCGAGCTGGCAATGTCGATCTCCGAGTTGTGTTTGAATGTCGAAATCGGAGCTGGGAATGTTGAACTCCGAGCTGGGTTCAAATATCGAATGTCGAACTCCGAGCTAAGAATTAAGAAC
Organism: Cyrtodaria siliqua; assembly: GCA_037043455.1. Lineage (NCBI taxonomy): Eukaryota > Metazoa > Mollusca > Bivalvia > Adapedonta > Hiatellidae > Cyrtodaria > Cyrtodaria siliqua. Next base: position 63,424 of record JAWPHD010012086.1, read on the forward strand.
TCCGAGTTGGGTTTGAATGTTGAACACCGAGTAAGGTTTAAATGTCGAACTCCGAGTTGGGTTGAATGTTGAACTCCTAGCTGGCAATGGCGAACTCCGAGTTAGGTTTGAATACCGAACTCCGAGCTGGGAATGTTGAACTCCGAGCTGGGTTCAAATTTTGTTCGACCTCCGAGCTGGGAAAGTCTAACTCCGAGTTGTGTTTGAATGTCGAACTCCGAACAGGCAATGTCGAACTCCGAGTTTGGTTTGAATGTTGAACTCCGAGCTGGGTTTGAATGTTGAACTCCGAGCTGGCAATGGCGAACTCCGAATTCGGTTTGAATGTTGAACTCCGAGATGGCAATGTTGAACCCGAGTTGGGTTTGAATGTTGAAATATGAGCTGGCAATGTCGAACTCCGGTTTGGGTTTGAATGTCGAACTCCGAGCTGGGAATGTTGAACAATCCTAGCTGGGTTCAAATGCCGAATGTCGAACTCCAAGCTGGGAATGTCAAACTCCGAATTGGGTTTGAATATCGAACTCACAGCTGGCAATATCGAACTCCAAGTTGGTTTGAATGTCGAACTCCGAGCTGGCAATGTCGAACTCCGAGTTGGGTTTGAATGTTGAACTCCGAGCTGGCAATGTCAAACTCCGAGTTGTGTTTGAATGTTGTACACTCCGAGCTGGGTTCAAATGCAGAATGTTGAACTGCAAGCTGGGAATGTCGAAATACGAATTGGGTTTGAATGTTGAACTCCGAGCTGGCAATGTCAAACTCCGAGTTGTGTTTGAATGTTGAACTCCGAGCTGGCAATGTCGAACTCCGTGTTGTGTTTGAATGTTGAACTAAGAGCTGGCAATGTCAAACTCCGGTTTGGGTTTGAATGCTGAACTCCGAGCTAGCAATGTTGAACCCGAATTGAGTTTGAATGTTGAACTCTTTGTTGGCAAAGTAGAACTCAGAGTTGGGTTTGAATGTTGAACTTCGAGCTGGGAATGTTGGGTTCAAATGTCGAATGTCGAACTCCGAGCCGGGAATGTCGAACTCTGAGTTGGGTTTGAATGTTGAACTCCGAGCTGGCAATGACTAACTACGATTTGGGTTTGAATGTTGAAATCCGAAAAGGCAATCACGTACTCCGATTTGAACTCCGAGCTGGCAATGTCGAAATCCGAGTTAGGTTAAAATGCTGAACTCCGAGCTGGCAATGTTGAACCCGAGTCGGGTTTGAATGTTGAACTCCGTTCTGGCATTGTCGATCTCCGTGTTGGGTCAGACTGTCGAACTCCGAGCAGGGAATGTTGAACTCCGAGCTGGGTTCAAATCTCGAATGTCGAACTCCGAGCTGGCAATGTCGAACTCCGAGTTAGGTTTGAATGTTGAACTCCGAGCAGGCAATGTCGAACTCCGAGTTTGGTTTGAATGTTGAACTCCGTGTTGGCAAAGTCGAACTCCGAGTTGGGTTGAATGTTGAACTCTGAGCAGGCAATGGCGAACTCCGAGTTAGGTTTGAATGTTGAAACGAGTTGGGTTTAAATGTTGAACTCCGAGCTGGCAAGGTCGAACTCCGAGTTGCGTTTGAATGTTGAAATCCGATCTGGAAATGTCGAACTCCGAGTTGGATTTGAATGTCGAACTCCGAGCTGGAAATGTCGAACTCCGAGTTGGGTTTGAATGTTGAACTCCGAGTTGGCAATGTCGAACTCCGAGTTGGGTTTGAATGTCGAACTCCGAGCTGGCAATGTCGAACTTCGGGTTGGGTTAGAATGTTGAACTCCTGTCTGGGAATGTTGAACTCCGAGCTGGGTTTAAATATCGAACTCCGAGCAGGCATCGTCGTACTCAGATTTTGGTTTAAATGTTGAACTACGAGCTGGGTTTGAATGTTAAACTCCGACCTGGCAATGGCGAAATCTGAGTTAGGTTTGAATGTTGAACTCCGAGCTGGCAATGTTGAACCCGAGTTGGGTTTGAATGTCGAACTCCAAGCTCGGAATGTCTAACTCCGAGTTGGGTAGAATGTCGAACTCCGAGCTGGCAATTTTGAACTCCGAGTTGTGCTTGAATGTCTAGCTCTGAGTAGGCAATGTCGAACTCCGAGTTTGGTTTGAATGTTGAACGCCGAGCTAGGTTTGAATGTTGAACTCCGAGCTTGCAATGGCGAACTCCGAATTAGGTTTGAATGTTGAACTCCGAGTTTCAATGTTGAACCCGAGTTGGATTTGAACGTTGAACTCCGAGCTGGGAATGTCGAACTCCGTGTAGAAATCCGAGCTGAGAATGTTGAACTCCGAGCTGGTTTCAAATGTCGAATGCCGAACTCCGAGCTGGAAATGTCAACTCCGAGTTGGGTTTGTATGTTGAACTCCGAGCTGGCAATCTCGAACTCCGAGTTGGGTTTGAATGTTGAACTCCGAGCTGGCAATGCCGAACTCCGAGTTGGGTTTGAATCTTGAACTCCGAGTTTGCAATGTTGAACTCCGAGTTGGGTTTGAATGTCGAACTCCGAGCTGGGAATGTTGAACTCCGAGCCGGGTTCAAATGTTGAATGTCGAACTCCGAGCTGGGAATGTCGTACTCCGATTTAGGTTTGAATGTTGAACTCCGAGTTAGGAATCTCGAACTCGCTGCTGACAAATGAATGTTGAACTCCGTGGTGACAAATCTGTAACAAATCCCTAACAGAACGAATGTCGAACGCCAGCATTCATGAATTTCGTGTAACAAAGTATACTTTGATTAAAATGAGAATGTTGAACTCCGAGCTGGTTTTAAATGTCGAATGCCGAACTCCGAGCTGGGAATGTCGAACTCAGAGTTGAGTTTGTATGTTGAACTCCGAGCTGGCAATCTCGAACTCCGAGTTGGGTTTGAATGTTGAACTCCGAGCTGGCAATGTCGAACTCCGAGTTGGGTTTGAATCTTGAACTCCGAGTTTGCAATGTTGAACTCCGAGTTGGGTTTGAATGTCGAACTCCGAGCTGGGAATGTTGAACTCCGAGCCGGGTTCAAATGTTGAATGTCGAACTCCGAGCTGGGAATGTCGTACTCCGATTTAGGTTTGAATGTTGAACTCCGAGTTAGGAATCTCGAACTCGCTGCTGACAAATGAATGTTGAACTCCGTGGTGACAAATCTGTAACAAATCCCTAACAGAACGAATGTCGAACGCCAGCATTCATGAATTTCGTGTAACAAAGTATACTTTGATTAAAATGTCTACTACATGACAGTGTTGTCCTTTCTGTAATTAGTGGTAGCCCCTTTTTGTACAAAACACGTTGAGATATATCTGGAATATTACGTAGAATTAGGTGTATATAATAGTGTAATATAGGCAATTTTTTATTATGCTTTTCTTTTTCCTTTCAGTATATATACGTCTATTATACGTCATGATTTACGTCGAGTGAATACGTGTCAAATACCAAAAAAGGATTTTTAGGGGTATTTAGTTTGAACTAGTTCTTCTGTATAGAGAAACGGTTCAGTTGAATAACAAACATAACTTAAAATAGATCATTTATATTTTACTATGAAAACATGCGATAAAAAAGTTATATTTTTGTTCTGCTCGCGGTAAAGACGTTAATATAAATTTAGAGCTGATGTGCGATAATTCATCATTTTGCTTATATATCCGTAACCCTCAAAATGGGCGATCGCGCTACATTTTGAAACCTGGTATTGTCTACTGAAAGCTACTAAAAGCTTGCTTTTCTCTCCTCGAAACTCGATTCACTCGAAACTCGGATTTTCTCCACTCGAAACTCGAACTTTTCTACTCGAAACTCGATTTTCTCTACTCAAAACTCGAATTTTTCTACTCGAAACTCGATCTTTTCAACTCGAAACTCGATTTCTCTACTCGAAATTCGAATTTCTCTACTCAAAACTCGTTTATTTTACTCGAAACTCAAATTTCTCGGCTCGAAACTCAATTTTCTCTACTAGAAACTCGACACTCGAAGAAAAGAATTCTTCACTGTATAAGGGTCAACCACTAAACATGCAGTGCGTTTCAAACTGATAGGTAATACTGCCAGAAACAGCTTGCATATCCGTTTTCAATGCAGCATTGTTATGAGGAATGTTTATATTCGCAAAAGTCGAAACTCCTCCAGTAGCTCAGTCATTTGTATCACAAATATGGTTACGTAATGAGCGGTTTTTAGAAGATACATCATCACTAGTGTTTAGTAAGAATGAGGTTTGGTGCAAAAAATGGTTAAAAATCCCAGCGGCCTTTTTGTCACCAATGCGGTATCGATATGTACAACCCTTTTATGTTTGTGATGTTACATACCGTGCCTTTAATTTATAATCATACTTGTTATTTGTTTAGATACGTGTTTTTTGTTGACTGTGGTTTTTGATGGATACCTCTCCTGTTCGACTTTTATATCTACTTATAATGAAGGTATGAAACATCAATCGAAACCTAAGAACTTGTATCAGCTGCAGTTGTGACTAAACTTAAAGAGAATTGCATTTAACGTTAAAACATCTCAATGTATAGTCAGTCCTAAAATTGCTGTAGGTAAACTCTCATAGGGACTACCTTGCAAATTACTTGCCACAGACGACACAATTGCACAAATTCATTTGCTGTATGTTAAGTTTAGTGTTCTCTAAAAACATACTTTCTTTTCATACATTAATGTTTCGTTCCAATATCTCATTCCTAACTGAAGTCATTTTTTTTCTATTTTAGTAACAGCGACCTTGACTTTGACACAGTGACCGCAACTGCAATAACACGCTTACGTTTGACACAGCAAGTTTTGTTCCAAAATCCCACTCGTAACTGAAGTTTTTGTCCGGGAACCATTTCTTATATTTATTAACATCGACCTTTACCTTAGCCCCTTTGATCTCAAATGTATTACAGTTTCCTTTCAATATAAGCTTCCTATACAGCATGTTTTTTTGTTGCAATATCTCATTCCTAACTAAAGTTAATGACCGAAAAAATGTTTCTATTTTTAGAAACAGCAACATTGACCTTGAACCCAGTGACCTCAAATTCAGTAACAAGCTTTCCTTCCATATAAACTACCTACACACCAAGTTTTGTTCAGTTATCTCTTTCTTAAATGAAGTAATTGACCGGAAACCATTTTTTCATTTTTTATTAACAGTGACCATGACCTTGAACCCAGTGACACACAATTACGATATCAAGATTTACTTTTATATACAGTTGCATGCACAGCAAGTTTTGTTCTAATATCTGATTACAAAAAAGGATTTCTTTGGAAACCATTTTTCAATTTTTTAAACAGCGTCCTTGACCTTGACCTCAGTGACCACAAATGCATAACCAAGCTATCTAAACAGCCAGTTTTGTTACACTATCTCATTATTAAAGTTCTACAGACACCCTTTGAAATGCATGTTGTTATATATTTTTTATATTTAAATCAAAGTGAAAATAATGGTAAATATATATATTAAAACATATTTGACGATTCGGATGAAATACTTGCAAAACAAAGGTATATTTCACGTCAATACAGAATTACTTTATCTCCTCTTAATGGTAATTGTGGCCTAGAGATGACTCTCCGCGCTGATGAAGTAGATTTTGCTATGCGGAAAATTTATCAAAAATAGGCCTTGTTGAGGTACACACGATTCATATACATATTCCGACACAAATAACATGGAGCAAGAATTACTAGACGATGAGAATGAATTCGTTGTACACCCGTACATGTATGAGCCACTTCTTGTCGTACATCAGCAAGCTTATCAGTCTGAAACTGACAGTAATGACGATCCGATCGACTTCGACGCTTTGCCTATGAATGCAGAGCGAATCAGGCATACGACTGGTAATTATATTTTAATCACGTCTGGTATTCACCGTATGGTTAGCTGATCCATTTAAGTATGACACGAACGTAAGTAAATATAGATATAAAAATCGAACAGGAAAAGCGGCATTCAAGGACAACAGTCAACCACAAACACACACAGAAACATAGAACAATATTAAAATGAATAAAAGGCCAAATAAGATACAAAGAAGGTACTCAATGACTTGGCAGAAGCCAGAGCAACAAGAGAATAAACCATTGAGAGCACGACAAGACAAGACTGCAGACAAACGTTAAATGTCACCGTCCTTTTGGGCTTTAGGTAGACGTCATCATAGGGTTCACAGCCTGTCCGGTCATCGCACAATTACAGAGGAAAGCATAGTGGCGAACGGTAAATGGGTCCACCACCAAGCATGCAGTGCGTTGCAAAATGATAGGGTCATAACCTCTTTTGATAAACCTTTTAACAAGTTTAACAAAGATAGTATTACAGTCATCATGACCAAGGATCTTACGAAGTTTGTAAATCACGTCACCATAGAAATCAGGTTGTCGCAGAAGAGTTCTTAAATTACTTTTATATTTGAAAAGATTATCAGGGTTAAGATAATAAAATGTTGCAAAGGTTTTACGAAGATTTTGGTAACGGTAGCCCTGATGGAGTAGCTTTTGAGTAATACAAAGATTACGAATATTAAAGTCCTCAACTCGAGTACAAGCTCTAGAAAAACGAATAAGTTGGGACATATAGACCCCATAAGAAGTTGCTCGGGGAACATCCCCATCTAAATATGGATAATGCATATTTAGAGGTATATATATATGGATAATTAACAATATCAAAATTAAAATCATCTCTTTTGTCATCTACCAGTTTCAATGGAGAGATTTAAACAGAGAAAAGTAGCGTTAGTATCAGAAATATTAGCTTTGTTAAGTTGAAGTTCTTTAGGGTATATTTTATTAACCATAGTAGAAAAGAAAGGGTTGTCAATGTTCAATATGTCATTCAGATAACGAGAGGTGTCATTAAAGGCTTCAATAACATCTGCCTGGGTATCTAGTGAAAGACTCAACATGAAACCTCTTTCATAGCAATATAAAAACAAATCTGCGACAAGGGGTGCACAGTTCGTACCCATAGGGATACCAAAAATTTGTCTATAAACGGTCATTCCATACCTGACAAAAATATTATCTAACAGGAAGATGAGTGCTTCACAAACTTCTTGGCAAGTCCACATAGTATAACTGTCTAAACTGCCGTTAGTAAAAAACGCTTTAATATTATTACAGGCCAAACTTGTAGTATTTTCCCTAGCGAATGTTTTTTTAATAAGAACAATAAGCTTGTCTTTAATAAGGTGATATGGTAAGGTAGTATATAGTGTAGAGAAGTCATAAGTGCTTAAAGATGAAACTTGACCTTTATTGTAAATTGTATCAAGAACGTCTCCTGAATTTTTAATAGACCAAAACAAGTTAATCCCAGAGTTTTTATACGTTTCATACGTTTTATACACACAATATTGGTTAACGTGATCTTTAACGGCAGTAAGACAAGAAGTTAAAAGTTTGGAGATGTTGGTGGTGATGCAGGCACTAGATTTGAAATAAGCGGGCCTTATACGGATTTTTATGTAATTTAGGAATCCAGTACATAGTTGATAGATTTTATCCACTTAAGTTCTGCTATATGTCTAGCTTTTATTTTAAAGATTTTAGTAGCATCATTATCATAAATTATATATTTAACCGGTTGAACAGTAACGTTACTAAAAGTATGACTTGACTGACGAAAGTGTTGGTACAAGTATTTTTTTTTACTTTTTAGGATTACCTGCATTGTATTTGTGTTTCTTAAAATCTAACTTTTAAAGATCGACCCGTTTGTCCAACATATTATATACCGCAACGTGGTGCATTTCAATTCAAACCATAAATGACGTGAGATGTACGTCAGTCAACATTTGAAGCTAGACATACATTAAACATTCTACCATTAACAATTGATTTAATGGTGGACTTGCAAGATATATAATTGCAACTACTGCACCTCTTAGCATTTCACTTATTAATAGAGGGAAACACCCTGCGTCTAGCATGAAACGATTTCTGAAAGGAGACTTTATACGGTATTTCCTCAAAACAGGTGATCCTAGAGGAGTAACTGAAACTTTTGAGCCATTATTAAACATTCTGGTAATATTATTAGAAGGAACTTGAAACGAGTTGCCGAATGAAGATGTAAAGGTGTAAGGCGTACATATGGTTTAGTTATAAAAAATAGTCATGATGCTACACATGTCAAGAAGTTGATATTGAGTTAATATCACGCCAAATTATAAATACCTACTTCCACAATGTATGTTATATGTTATTAAGTGTGAATAGGCATTTTTCTGTACAATCAGTCCTTTGAATAAATTATCAGCATACCTCGTAAATATGTATTTTTAAATTAAGTTTGAAATCCAATTATTGTTGAAATGAAAATACTCAGTTTTACTTTTTCATATTAAAGTTTAACATATTATAACCTATTTATTGTTTTATAGTACTTGCGGTGGTTTGATTTTATTTTTATTAATCCTAGTTTTACAGTTTTTGATAGATGCAATTCCATACGTATAACCATTCTGCTAAACATGCCAGTTTTAAATATACTGAAAGTCTCTCAAAACCATAGTTATCATTGGTTATTCGTATACAACTATAGACTAATTATTTGTTTTACTTATTTGACCTTTGACCTCCATTTTACGTACTATAAAATTGACATTGGACTCCTATAAAGACTTAAGTAAGCATGGATGCCACATTCTACTCAAAAATATAATCAAACGTTGTGTTGGGGCCGTTGGACGGCATGCTAGATATCAAATGCAATACTAAGCTTTGTCGCTTTAGTCTATTGTCCAGCACAAGACATTCCTGGATTTTTGGGGGCAAAAGGTTTCAATACAAATTTAATCGTTCATAAACTGGACCACCTACATCAATTCCAGCATTTATCGCACGCCTGCATAACCGGAAATGCTAATCCTTAATATCGTGACATTGCCAACGTGTTTCATATTTTCGCTTTCCAAAGGTTTAAATCTATATCTATTGTTTCAAAAAGCAAACGTCATTCAGATTATGAATACGAATGTGTGTGATATCTAAATGTATAGCGTTTAAACTAGTTGTTGAATATAAAATATTTAATGTTGAGAATTCTTTATATCTTAAGTCAAAACCTTCATTTAACACGGTAACGTAAATTACGGCAACGTAGGTTTAATAACATAGATATATAAGGTCTTAAAGTAAGGTGAAACAAAAGAAGCATAACTATTGTTTAACCATAAATGATGTCTAAAGGAATATGGCAGCACACCTTTAATAGGATACTGGTTGATTTTTTTCTGGTTTTCTTGTGCAGTAAAACTCAGTTGGGGTGTATGTATATAAATAGGGTTATAAGCGCGTTACTACTGTCTCGTCGGAGAGCTAGCTTTTAAGGCGATATCAGTAGAGCGTCCGCTTCACAATCATGCAAGGGAACCCGAGTTCAAACCCGCTGAGTGCCTATTTGTGTATTTTTTCCGGTCCGATTACATTTGTAACACGTGAAAAATAGAAAGTTAATTAAAAAAAACACAAAATCAAACGGAAATTACACGAAGCAAACATTGTTTACATTATGGATACATATGTCTATAATATATATATATATATATAAGATTTGGAGTAATTTTCGGATATAAAATCTTTAATTTTTCTTAATTTCGTAAGTCCAAATCTTCATTTAACAAGGTAATGTACAATTCGGTAACGTAGGTTTTACAACGCCAGTACCCGAGGTATACAAATAAATGAAACGAAAGTTTGCGTTATAACAAGCATGAACAATGCACATATTTTAAAAACAAATTATTTACTCCCTACTTTTGTTGTCTCCAAAATGAGGTAAAATTAATTAGTTCGTTTAAGGTAAAATATTCTACATTCGCCAAAACACTAAACTCCACATCCTCAGAGCGCAGACACATTGCGAAAGACTAATAATACATAATGGGCTTTTGGAAAATAGGGTTTAAAAAATTCACCACATTAGCTTACAGCCTAAAGACTTGTAATTAGATTGATTGAGAGTTCGTTTGTTTGAATGGTATTTTACGTCATTTCGTTTACATGTTAGGCCATATAGGACGGCCGATTGCTTGTGGAAGAGGCAGACCAATCCATGTTTCCTGGGTAGAACCAGTACTGTATAACTCCCGCTATCCGTACGAATCGACACTTGATTGACAAACGAATTCGTTTAATACGCCGTCTTTTGGCTGGTCAAAAGACGACAGCGGCGGTGTTTTGTTGTGATGAGTTACTAGATGTGAGCTCTAACCAAAATTGCAAGCAAAAGTATATTTCTGTGAGTGCAGCCTAGATTAGCAATATACCTGTTATCGTTTTTGACTGTTAATAGATATTCGAACCTTAAATACGTTTTTGCTGTACATTATGTTTTTATTTTTTTTGCATGCGTTTGTTTAAAATTATCATATCTCTACATTTTGGAGGTTGTATGACACAAATAATAGTAATTCTACTTACTTGTTTTGATAGTATCCGTAGTTGCAATTACACAAGCATGCAGTTTTCTGCTATAATCGAAACATTCATCCACCATCCAGCCCTTTATATCTCCTGATTTCATAAAGATACACTTTCCCGCAGGTGATGCTGTTGTATAGTTCCTTTAAAATAAATAAGTTAAGAAAACAAAGTATTGGGTGATGTATGTTAAATCCCACGTTGAAGTAATATAAAGCTCTGTCATCAAGGGTTTTATTCAAAGACGGACGCCAGTTCAAAATAGAAACTTGATCTGCGGTGAATTTAATAACTTTATTTCTATTGAATTTCAATAAAAAATATATCTAACTTCAAGTTGTTTGATTATAAATTATTTACATTATTTTCTATTTTTAGGCTACAAACGTATACTCTGGAGACCGGTCCCCGTCCCCACCTCCAACCCCCCTCACCCCCCTGAAAGCTCGGACAAGTTCGAAAACCAGCCAGATCGGACCGGTAACAGCGGAGTTATGGCCATTGATTTCGTTAAAAATGCTATATTGTGCCTCCTTAATACGATAGGGCCTTCATTTTTCATCTGATGTTTATTAAACTTTATCAGGTTTTTTTTCAGTTTTTTTTTTATTATTATTTATTATTTATTTTTATCATTTTTTGTATTGATTTTGTTATTTTGATTTTTTTTTTTTTTTTTTGAATATTTGTTTTATATTATTTTTATTAACTCCGAAAACCAGCCAGATCGGACCAGTAACAGTGGAGTTATGGCTCTTGATTTGGTAAACATGTTATATTTTGCCTCGTTAAGACGATATTCACTCGCTTCATTGATATTATAAGAGCCATGTAAGCAAGTAGAGCGTCCACAGGCCCTCTTGGGCCTCTTGCTTTCATTTAAAACTGGGGTATCAATTTTCAGAATGGCAACCACAAATATTGAAAACTCTAAAAATTTAAATTTACACAATACCAATATTTAGGATGAACGTGAAATTGGCAGCAGCAGTAGGAGCAGTAGCAGTAGTTTCTGCCAGCAGTAGCAGTAATTAATGCCAGCAGTAGCAGCAGTAGTTACTGCCAGCAGCAGCAGCAGTAGCAGTAGTTAAGGCCAGCTGTAGCAGCAGTAGTTACTGCCAGCAGTAGGAGCAGTAGCAGCAGTAGGAGCAGTATCAGTAGTTACTGCCAGCTTTAGCAGCAGTAGCAGTAGTTACTGACAGCTGTAGGAGCAGTAGCAGTAGTTACTGCCAGCAGTAGCAAAAACTAATGCCAGGATTATGAGAAGTAGCAGTAGTTACTACCAGGAGTAGCAGCAATAGCACTAGTAACTGCCAGCAGTAGCAGAAATAACAGTCGTTACTGCAAGCTGAAGCAGTAGGAGCAGTAGCAATAGTAAATGCCAGCAATAGCAGTAGGAGCAGTAGCAATAGTTAATGCCAGCAGTAGCAGTTGTTACAGCAAGCATTAGTAGCACTAGCAGTAGTTTATGCCAGCAGTAGCAGCAGTTGCAGTAGTTACTGCCAGCAGTAGCAGCAGTAGCAGTAGTTAATGCCAGCAGTAGCAGCAGTAGCAGTAGTTACTGCCAGCAGTAACAGCAGTAGCAGTAGTTAATGTCAGCAGTAGCAGCAGTAGCAGCAGTAGCAGTAGTAGTTACTGCAGTACTGCCAGCAATAGCAGCAGTAGTTACTGCAAGCAGTAGCAGCAGTAGCAGTAGTTTCTGTCAGCAGTAGCAGTAGTTAATGCCAGCTGTAACAGCAGTAGGTACTGCCAGTAGTAGAAGCAGTAGCAGTAGTTACTGCCAGCAGTAGCACCCGTAGCAGTAGTTAATGCCACCAGCAGCAGCAGTAGCAGCAGTAGCGGTAGTTAATGCCAGCAGTAGGAGCAGTAGCAGTATTTATGTCAGCAGTAGCAGTAGTTAATGCCAGCAGTAGCAGCAGTAGTTACTGCCAGCAGTAGGAGAAGTAGCAGTAGTTACTGCCAGGATTAGGAGCAGTAACATCAGTTACTACCAGGAGTAGCAGCGATAGCACTAGTTATTGCCAGCAGTAGCAGAAGTAGCAGTAGTTACTGCCAGCAGTAGGAACAGTAACAGTAGTTAATGCCAGCAGTAGCAAGAGGTAGCAGTAGTTAATGCCAACAGTAGCAGCAGTAGCAGTAGTTACTCTCAGCTGTAGAAGCAGTAGCAGTAGTTACTGCCAGGATTAGGAAAAGTAGTAGTAGTAGTTACAACCAGGAGTAGCAGCAATAACACTAGTTACTGCCAGCAGTAGCAGAAGTTGCAGTAGTTACTGCCAGCAGTAGCAGTATCAGCAGTAGCAGTAGTTACTGCCAGCAGTAGTAGTAGGAGCAGTAGCACTAGTTAATGCCAGCAGTAGTAGCAGTAGCAGTTGTTACTGCAAACAGTAGCAGTAGTTACTGACAGCAATAGGAGCAGTAGCAGAAGTTTCTGTCAGCGGTAGCAGCAACAGCAGTAGCAACAGTAGAGCACCATCACAATAGGTATACTCATCGCATATATGTTTTTTTGCGTAAATATGTTGTTTCTCTTTTCCCATCATCATGTTTTACAGACAACCCCTTTCGCAGCCATCGTATGTTTGCTACTGCTACTGCTACTGTTAACTACTACCAGCAGTAGCAGCAGTAGAGCACCATATCAATAGGTATACTCATCGCAAATATGTTTTATTTGCGCGAGTATGTTGTTTCTACTTTCCTACCATATCAAGCATATTTTTCCCTACCGTTAATTTTTCGCTACTGCTATCAATAGGAGCAGTAGCAGTAGCTACTACTAGTAGTAGCATAGTAGCAGCATCTACTGTTAACAGTATTGCAGTAGTAGCACTATCACCACCATCTATTGTTGTTTCTACTTTCCCTTTTTAATCATCATGTTTTATACACTACCTCTTTCGCACTTCGTTCTCTACCGTTACTGTTGAAACTTAATAAAAGCAAAATAGGTATTGTGTCTGATAACGAGTGTCGCCGGCGGGAAGATCAATCCCATAGGCATGCAGTCTCGCCGGATTGTTAAAGCATCATGACCAAGCTACTAATATCACCCCACTTGAGACTGTTTATCGCAGCTTTTGTTCTACTGCTGTAATACTGTGTTTTGTCGGATTACGAGTGTTGCCGGCGGAAAAATTAACCTCATAGATACGTGGTCTCACCGGGTTTTTAAAGCATGATGGCCGGGATATTATTTCACCATGTTTGAAATTTTTTATCGACGTTTTAGTTCTACTGCTGTATTACTGAAGATTGCACTGAAATAGAATGCAAATGGCGTTTTTGTCGGTTTTCGAGTGTTGCCAGCGGACAGATGAACCTCATAGACATGCGGTCTCAAGTCTGTTGGCAGTGCTATTAATAATACCCAACTTGAGACCGTTTATCGCAATTTTGGATCTACTGCTGTATGATTGAAATTCCGAAAGTAGTAAAAAAGACGTCTTGTCATCGGATAACGTGCGTCGCCGGCGGGAAGATCAATCTCATAGCATGCAGTCTCACCGGATTGTTAAGGCCTGATGGCTAACCTACTAATATCACCCCACTTGACATGTGTAACCTTAACCTCAAACCCATTGACCCCATACTGTATAAAGGTCATCCCCTCACAATGGACAGTATACCTGTGACGTTCATGCATATGGCTACGCAAATTGATTATAAAGCGGACAAGGTTGTTCACTATCAGGTAACCCTTTGTCCCCACAAAAGGTATAGGGTGCATCCACCTTTTAAGGAAAAACTAATTAAAGTTTTAGGAATGCAGGGTATCGTCGCTGTGTCCAAGTGATTAACGACGTTGAGTTGTAAACCATCTAGCCTCTCACCGCTGCGGGTTCGAATTCGACTTGTAATTGAGAAAGTGTCCATTATTACGGATGGTAGGAGGGGTACAGTACTGGTTCTACCCAGGAATAAGTGAATGGTCTTCCTCATCACAGAAAAAAATCGAGCGTCGTACTTAGCCTTATATATGCTAACATTACGCTTAACATCAAACAAATTATGAGTGTGGCTATATATACGTCTTGAATAGTTATATAGCGGAACAGCTATTGGACAAGGTTGTTTCTACAGGCAGACAGACAGACAGACAGACAGACACAGACTGATTCCGGTATACCACACATAACAATAAGTATAAAAGTCGAACAGGAAATGCAGCTTACACAGGACACAGTAAACCCAAAAACACGCAAAAGGACAAACATGAATTGCAATGTTAAAAGGAATAAAGGCATATGACGTCACAAACACAAAAATAGTTGACAATAGGGCTATCGCCTTGGAACTGTGAGTGGAAAAAAGGCCGCTGGGGTTATACAGAATTTAATTAATTTTGTGCATATCTGTCAGCTAAAATACTACTTTGAATTGAAACAAGAAGTTATGTTGTTCTAAGACGGAGATAACGTAGAGTTCTGGAACACTTGGAAAAAGATGAAACAATCAAAATCGGATGATAAAAAAAAAGCAAATATCATTATTTGAAGATTGTTTGAAATGGACATGGAAGCGAAATGGATATGGAAGCCGCCATTTTACTATGACATCATAGTTGCAAATTACGATATATGGAATATATATGTATAATAATGTTCATTTACCGATTTATAATTTTAAAAAAAGAGAAACCAAAAAAAGGCTGCAAACATATGAAAAATAGGTATACTAAAGTGTATTATTCATTAAATGACCCGTAAACGATTATGCATTAATATGAAATGGTTTTATGTTTTAAATGATATTTATCAATATTTCATTTATGGCAATTTAGACCGATGACTCCAATATCCGGTTTAGAACAATCA
>JAWPHD010012087.1:0-78645 GCA_037043455.1 Cyrtodaria siliqua
AAAGAAAAAAAAGGTTTCTTATGAGAAAAAAATAAATTATTAAAAAAAAAATATATTAAAAAAAGAAAAAGAAAAAAAGTCATTCATTGATATAAAGAAACTGACAAAGCTTAATAAAGATCAAATAATAAGTTGCTAGAGTGTTCAAAATGGCAAAAATAAATCAAAGCATGGTGAACAATGATGTGTTCATCCATGTAATGGAAGGTTTCTTTGCAATCACGCATGACATGGATGGACTGAACACGTGTCAGCTCTTCTTAATAATAATACATCATTGGCATGTAATAACACATCAATGCATTGTTTAATGTATCTTGAAGTAAGGCGATTAAAACAAGATAAGGTAAGGTAAATACAGGAATTAAGAAGGGAACAAAAGGAATGATTGGTTATAATGAAAATTAATCTCCGAAAAGCTTCATCATATCTGAACTATATCTTTACAGGTGTTAAAGTGTATCGAAAAACATCACCTGTCAAAGTTTGAGTCATTAGAAATGAATATAGCGTCAAAAAGGTCGAGACAGCTAATTTTGCCAATTCAATGGAAAGTAATTCATAGACCCTTTGACCAACATAGATGAATTAAAATAGGAAACAACCTTGCATATATATAGACATACTATGCAAGTATGATTAAAATCAAATGAACACGAGTGTAGTCTGAAAGACAGCCATATCCCCCGCTGCACAAATATTTATAATATACAAATTTAAACATGGAATGTCACTGTAAAGTGACACATTCTCCCTGAAGTTTCCTTGTTCCAAAAAGTGTGACCTTCAACTAAAAGAACATATGTTTTACACACAACTTGTAGAAGAGACATACCGACTACACATATACAAAATATAACTTATAAATCTTTGTGCTCATTTGATTTTAATCTCACAACTCGGAGTATCCCTGGTCTCGGGGTACCGTTGTTATTTATTCTCACAACTCAGAATACCACTGGTCTCGGGATACCGTTGTAGTTCATTCTCACAACTCGGAGTACCACTGTTCTTGGGATACCATTGTGATTTAATCACACAACTCGGAGTGGACATGATGTTCGTACACAATTATTTCCTTGTTATATTTTTCAACCATGTATGTGAACATGATGTGAAGGCCCGGGCCTTTTGGCCTAATAGGTAGCTATGCTACTGAGAATTTCACGATTCATATCCCTAATTGTAATTTTTACGTGGATTTTCGACAGATCGTTTGACAATAATCACCAAAGTCACGGTAAATTCCGTTTACTACCTTAGACCTAAACAAGAAAGTGTTTTGTTTCCTTTCACCCAACCAAACTGCCGTTTTATCAACTTTTTACCCCTTCGTTTTTTTTGCTGCTTTGTTTTGTTTTTAAACATATTTGTGTTTTGGCCTTAACAGAATATAATTCAATCAGTTTTGCATGTAACTTGAAAATTGTAATAAAAGGTAACATATTTGTGTTTAGATCTACTCTTGTTTGTGTAATGTATCGCTCTCAATGCTACAGTCATACGTTCGAGTCCCGCTTGTTCCACGTTTTCACATTGACGAATGTTTGACAGCTACTCAATAACGCGCGGCAGGACTGTGGTTCTACGAATTTGTTTCAAAACAGATGAGGTCTACCTCTACCTCTACCAAATTGACGCATAGATAAAAGTCCGTAAAAATCTTTTTCAATAATCCCCCCACTCTCCACACACACCACACACAATTTGTTTTCCGATTTAAGTCTTAAAGGGAGTACATCAGGGGGTCTAGGTGTCCGAATTAAAATTGACAAATATTAATATTTTTTATTCTACATGACCAAAACATAATGAGCTTACACAATCTTTTATTTGCAAAGAAATTCATTCTGCACCGTAATACGTGCTATCCTAGGTGATGCACCAGGGTAATGTCAGCATATTACGTGCGATTCCACCCTAGCTATATGGTGTTCTGAAATTTTAGACATTAACAAAATGGTTCTAGCTTCACATTTTGATTGATAGTGTTTTATATCGTGAACTGGAACAATTTTATAATTTAAGATGTTTTTAGAAAAATCCTGATGTACCCCTTTTAAGACCATTGGGCATGAATTAAACAAACTTTTACATAAAAAAATTATAATTAGAATAAAAAAATTAGCTACTGTTCAGTCTCGAACCCATCCCGCTCGCTTTATAGTTTTCTGGGACTGCTGCTCTCCCGACTGAGCTATCAATCCTTTACAAATTTTGATGAACTATAAGGGACTTATTCTAAAACCGGAGTGTCCAAATAGACCCGAAGTCTAAAAATAGTCACTCGGGATCAAATGACGTCATATATACCCAGTCAGATACTGCTGATTTGCATTCGGTCTGGCCGACACGATTGGCACAAGTATTTAGGATTATTTTACTACCGAATCAGTCATTTTAACTTCATAGCAAGGGAAGTAAAAACTTAAAGAATATTACACAGCGTACTACAAAGTAAGCTAAAAATCTTCTTCCAGAGAATGGGCAGCAACAACTTTTTACAAAGGATAGTAGCTGATGTGATAACCATTACTGACCAAACCTATTACATATTATACGAAGACTATAAAGGCCATGTATATAAATCCAAGAAAGATGGGAGATATGCGTTTGATGGTGTTGCAAGAGAAATAAATTATAAAATTAACTGGTTACAAATCTCAATACACTATCCTAGGAGAACAATACAGCGTATGAATACATTTTACGCAAGATCACGTGATGATGATGATGATTGATCTATTTATAGAACGCACAGCAATAGATGAAATAGCTACATACACAATATATAACAAACAATGTATCGAGTAAATTATTTGAAATTTCTGAATGACATTACCCTATTTGTATCCGCACTAGAAAAGAAGAAACACCTGATAAAATATGGGTCTTCTTTTTCAGGCAATGCGTTCATCAGTGAGGCTGTAGTAAGGATTCGTGAAAAAACACGGTTACTAAACCTTGGTGAACAAGTTCACCATGCTAAAAATGGCAAAAAATATATAAAAAAATAGAAAAAAAACAAAAACATTTTAAACAAATAATAATAATTATAATAATAATAATAATTAAAAAAAAAAAAAAAAAAAAAATTAAATGAAAAAAAAAGCTCCAATTTAAAGGAAAAAAAAAAGAGGATTCTTTTGAGAAAAAACTAAATTAAAAAAACAACTACAAACAAGGGTAACACTATATTCCCATACCACTTTCATCGCGGGGCATAAAAAAACAACTAAGTTTACATTTGGGATGGTGGAGGGATGCAAACACAAAAGTTGATTGTACAATTTTTTAAGTTATCTGCCCTTTGCTTGGAGGGTCAAGGTCACATCTGCATCTGCTATGTCACGTTGCAATGTACCACCAAAGGTACAACTATAAGCAAAGTTTGAAAGGTCTAGTGCATACATTTCATGAACAAGAGCTGTCGGAGAACAGCGCAGCTCGACTATTCGATTTTTCAGAGAATAATAAATTTATAGGTAGTATATACCATCAGAAAACAAGGCTACAACAATGTGGGGTGGGGTTGGCAGCACAACATAACTATGTGTAAGAATTGACCAAAACTAGACAGAAATAAAAAAATAAATAAAAAAAATCGAGTTTTGAGTGGGGTGCAGGGTGCGTGTGGGAGTGAGTTGGGGTTGTTGGATGGTGGGGGGAGTGGGGGTGGTGAATGAAGAAACATATATGTGTAAGAATTGACTAAAACAACACAGAAATATGTAAAAAAAAAAAATAGTTTCAAGTGAGGGTGGGTTGGGGGGAGCGGGGGAGAGGCGGGAGTTGCAACATATATGTCTAAGAATTGACTAAAACAACACAGAAATATGTAAAAAAAAAAAATAGATTTTTAAGTTGGGGTGGGGTGGGGGGGGGGGGGGGGGGGGGGAGGGGACAACATATATGTGTAAGAATTGACTAAAGCAACACAGAAATATGTAAAAAAATAAAATAGTTTCAAGTGGGGGTGGGGGTGGAGCGGGAGTGAGAGGCGGGAGTGGGTTGGGAGGGGGAGAGGGGGCAACATATATGTGTAAGAATTGACTAAGACAACACAGAAATATGTAAAAAAAAAAGAGTAAAAAATTATACTTTCAAGTGGGGGTGGGGTGTGGGTGGAGCGGGGGTGAGAGGCGGGAGTGGGTTTGGGTTGGGTGGGGGGTGCAACATATATGTGTAAGAATTGACTAAAACAACAAAGAAATATGTAAAAAAATAAAAAATATAAAAAATAAAAAAGGTGTGGAGTGGAATGGGGGTATGGGATTGGGGGAGGAGGGAGCCCATGCCCCAATATGGGTGAAGTAATAAGATGCATAATGCTTTGACAAATCCCAAACCAAAATTATAGATATATAAATGCTTACATGCAAACCTAGATCTGCCTTTATTGCACATTTTATGGGCCATCACAATTTGGGTTCCATGGGAGCCCAGAATTTGCAGGACAAAATTACTTATCCAACCCTTTACAACATACTATAAGGAAAACAATTCCAAAATTTAGTTCAGCTAGGACAAGAAATGTAAGAGATATAGACCTGTCAACACAGCTTACACGCAAAATTTTATGTGAAACAGACATATTTTAAGGGCTATCAGAATTTGGGTTCCATGGGAGCCCAGGGGTTACAGGAACCAAAATTGCTTATACAGCCCTTAAGATAATGCTATAAGGAAGCCCATGGCCAAATTTGGTTGTGCTAGGGTAAGAATTGTAAGAGACATAGACCTGTAAACACAGCTTACACGCAAATTTGATGTGAAACAGACATATTTTAAGGCCTATCATAATTTGGATTCCATGGGAGCCCATGGGTTACAGGAACCAAAATGGCCCATGGCCAAATATGGTTGTGCTAGGATAAGAAATGAAAGAGATATAGACTTGTAAACACAGCTGACAGGCAAACCTTGATGTGGGACGCCGACCCCGTGGTGATTACATAAGCTCTCTTATTCTTCGAATAGTCGAGCTAAAAAGTGACCTAAACGCAAAAGCAGAACGTAAAAATTATTAAGTTATTTGCCCTTTGCTTGGCGGGTCAAGGTCACTTCCACATTTGCTTTGTCACATTGCAATGTACCACTCCAGATACAACTATAAGCAATGTTTGAAAGGTCTAGTGCATACAGTTCGTGAAAAAGTGACCTAAACGCAAAAGTTGAAAATAAAAATTATTAAGTTATCTGCCCTTTACTTGGAGGGTCAAAGTCACTTCGACATTTGCTCCATCACGTTGCAATGTACCACTCAAGATAAAACTATAAGCAAAGTTTGAAAGGTCTAGAGCATAGGATTTGTGAGAAAATGACCTAAACGCAAAACTTAAATGTTGACGCCGCCGCCGCGGGAAAAGCAACACGTCTTTTTTTCTTCGAAAAGGCGAGATAAAAATGTAATAAAAGTAGTATAGAAACTTAGAGTATAAGCACAGTTCCTCCCTCGCGACAAATAATCAGCCTTTATTAGTTGTCTCCTGTTGCCCTTAACACAAACATTTTGCAAACGTCAAAATGACGATGACATGCTTGCTGCCAGACCCCACACAACTACACAAACTGCTTGATTACCCTTCGCTTAGGAAAAACTTTACCAAAACCCTCAGTTTCTATTAATTTTGTAAATACCTAAAACATTTGCAACTCATTAAACAAAGTCTTCATCATCGCTTTGCATATCATATTTACCATGCAGTGTTTTACTGGTATGCTAAGGTATCTTGTCCATTATCTAGTATGTACCGTTTATCATCATAAGCTGATAAACTTTTTTTATTTCTTACATAGCTGCTTATGTTATGCTTTTGTGATCTGATGACTTTCATCTCATGGTGAGCTTCTGTTGCCGTAAACAAAATCTTTTTGTAATCATCATGTGCTATCTGTTTTTTAACAACACACTTTTTAACACCCTTACATTTCTTTGTACTAACCTCATTGTCTAACATATACGAATATAGTTTACTTCATAGTCCAACAAATTCAACAATGGGTACCCGCAAGTTTCATCTTTCATCTTGCCAATAACCTTTTTATTATCATTAAAATGAAACTTACTTTTTGGATCATAATCACAATTATCAAAAAGTTCTTTATCCTTGTAAAAGTCTGCATACACATCTTTTGTTTTCAGGTGCTATCTCGCTCGCATCAAAAGAGCAGTGGCAGAAAAACAATAACGTGGCTCCAGCGTAAATGGAGTTTCTACGATAGAATTTGCAGCAACTCTGCAGTTCAGGGTGAGAAGGTTCTAGGCCCATTTTCCATATTTTATCTCGATGTACATGGAAGATGAGCCTGGCATGTTCATGCCTTTTAGGCGCCATATAACCTTTTCATGTGTTGGTGCGCCTTAAAACCCCAATTCAATTTAATTAAATTATTTCATAACACAAGGAATCGGTATCAGTAAATAATAATTTAGCTTTTTTATCATATTTATTTTTAATGTAGTTGTAATGGAAATCATACATCAAATATTTTGACAAGTCTAAAATACACATACCAACATAGATAGGACGATTTAAAACTAATCGTTCTTTTATTCTGTTTATGGCAAATAAATTTTCATTAAACATTTTACAAGAAATAAATGAAGGTCTTGCTGCATATTTTAAGAGAACCTCCTCGTCGTGAGTCAATTTAACATTAATTGTTTTTCTCAAATTTTCCATAGTTTTACCAAAAACTGAATTGTTCATCAGTTTGAAGAAATCCTTTTCAAAAGCATTTTTACCAGCTGTTCTCTTAGCAGTATTAAAGTCTATGTATGCCTTTAACCACTGTGATTCGTTGAACTGCAGTATTCGGTGTATTTTTGTTACCTTTATTCCAAGCTTTTTATACAATTCTAAGTTTCTAAAATGCACAACATACTTCTCTTTATTTTTCAACGTCGTTACAAGTTGTTAGCTTTACTAGATCCTAAATTAAACTTTTGTTTTAAATTTTTACAATAGTCTGACAACCACTGATCTTTTATATTTAAACTTTCTGGAGCGAGAGGATAATCATTATGCGAGTCGTGCAGTTTCTCAGGATACTTGATATCACACTCGACAATGTAATTTGATTTTTCAATCTTGTTAACCCACTTGAAGTTGCCAGTAGGTAACGGTTGACACATAGCCCACCCATACAAGTTATTAGCATAAAGATATATTATGTACTTGCTTTCTTTTTTCTTGTCATAGTTTTTCATATATTTATTGTTAGCCTGTGAATATCTGTTTGCGATATAACTTGTGCCACCTCTTAATCCTTTTTCCACAAACAAACATTGATCAATATCAGTGATTAAATCAAGCTGGATACCAGTCATCTTAAGACATGCATCCCAAGCTAAACCAGGACTACTAAAGTAATGACAAGGATCTAATGTGTAATACTCAATACACATTTTTCTAAAGTTTTCAAAAACATCTGTCAGCAACAATACATCAGTCTTAAGATACAGGTCATGATATTCTCCCATATTTTTAATCTTAAATGTTTTCCATATTTTTTTAGCGTGTTCATAATCTGCATCTGAAATGTGCTCATCATTTGAGAATAAAAGCTATCATTACCAGGTAAATTAGTATCCTTGAAGCGTTTAAAACTGTTCATGTAATCATAAGGATAAACACCTTTTCTTTTTATTAATTCTAACTTGTCGCCAGAGTATTCCTGAGAGGTATACTGAAACGACGGAACGTTTTTTACTAAATTTTCTAATGACTGAGACATAAACTGAAAACTGTCAATAAACACCAAACGTTGTCCTAACATAAAAGCCATGTACTTTTCCATGTTATTTGGTATAACATTTATTTTATTTTCAAACTTTCCAATGTGCTGCATTATAAAGTGAGAATCATATCCTCTCAAGTTATGAAACACGACAGGTATTTTTTCAGTCAGCTTGAAATTAATATTACATATATTGTGAGCGCTTCCCCTATACTTTCCAGTTATATGACAATGATCCCTGACCTTTCTGATGAAGTTTTCATATACAATTTATTACCAGCGTTACCTTTTTTAAGAGTTGTCACAAAACCATGACCGCAAATATGACATAATTTAGATTTTTGGAATCTAGCTTCTTCTTTCTGTGACATTACTAGATCTTTTTTAAAGTTCGCATTCATAGTTTTTTTGCACCATTTTTCTTCTTCTATCATTTTTTCTAAAAACTTGTAAACAGCATTTGGTCCTCTATACGTTACAACTGGTTTTGAATATTGATCATCATAACAACAAACAACTTTATACCCATAACTGCAATCAGTATGCTTTTGATATGCTTCTGTATGTGATTTTTTAGGATTGTCTGATGCTGAAAAAATACTTTCGGTCACTGCTTCAAAATCAGCATATATACGAGGAGCGTTCAAATATGAATGCTATTCGGTGCATTTTGATTAGTAGTAAACGAACAACGCCAAAATAATTATCTCATTCCTTCAAAATATTCACCACCATGTGATATACATAATTTCAGTCTTCTAATCCAATTTTTAAAGGAGTTTTCATAATCTTTTCTAGGTATACTGTGCAGATACTGGAAAATAACTGAACCGATATTTTTACGTGTTTGATATTTTCTTCACAAAAAGTCACAAGGGGCAAGGTCGGGCGAATACGGAGGGTGGGGAGCTCAACAACCTTTTCCTGTTTCAAAAAGTCGCGTACAATGGCCGCCTTGTGTGAAGACGCATTGTCATGCAACAGCCTGACACCCCGCACACCCGTTGCTGGTCGGCGTTTGTTAAAGTATTTCTTCAATTTGTGAATGACCTTGCCTTTGTAAAATTTGGCATTTACGCATTTTCCTTTTGGTACGGCAATTTGAATGGCAGGACCTTGATTTGTGAAGAAAATGGCATACATGACCTTTCTGGCGCTCATGGTACGTTTTGCAATGCAAGGTCTTTTGCTTTCTTTGGTGGCCCATATTTTGTTCTGGATCTTTCGCTTGGGCTCATAAAAATGAACCCAAGTCTCGTCACCGGTGACGACATTTGCAAAAGATCGAGTGTCGTATTTGGGGAACTGTTTCAACAATTTTTTGGCCATTTTAACACGGGCAAGTTTCTGGTCTTCTGTAAGCAGATGGGGTATCCATCTTGCACTTATCTTCCTCATTTTTAAATCTCGCTTGAGAATTGTATGAGCAGCTCCTGCTGAGATGCCAACGCATCGAGCTATTTGCCTGGTTGTAATTCTTGCATCAGTACCTACAATTTCTTTGACTTTTGCAACCATTTTTGAGGATGTTGCAGTTTTTGGACGGCGTGCATGAGGCGCATCTTCCAATGAAATTACACCACTTTTAAATTTCTTACACCATCGAGTAACTGATGAATAAGACATTTCATTATCTCCATAAACAGTACATATTTCATGAAATATGTCCTTTGCCCCTATACCAAGAATACAACGGTTCTTTATATAGGACCGTATTTGATCAGTGAAAAGTGACCTTTTCCCAACCATTTTAGCATTAGTGTACACGAGTAGACAGTATTAATCGAGCTATTGTAACAGCTAGACTGAACGGATTTAAACATGTGTGGTATCAATTGAAAGTTTACACAGGCCTCTATGCGATACAGTTAACTCGTGAAAATCGTGGGTACAAGCGAGATATAACTCCAGTTGCATTCATATTTGAACGCTCCTCGTAACAAAGGGAACCATTAGTTGCCTTTTATAGTTTTTAAAATAAACTTTTTCATCTTTACCTGGCATCTCTACTGCTTGCTTACCATTATACGAAAGACAAACAGGCTTATGTTTTTCTAAAACTCTTTCTAATGTAAAGCACTGGAGGCATGTTTTACAAAACCATTTTTTTTCCATTGTGTGCTGTTTGATTATACATCAGTTTTTTATCCACACATAATGATTTTTTTTCTTCTTCAGTGATTAAAAGCATATCACAAGTTTCTTTTGTTGCTTTATTTTTTGATATGTGCAAAGGGTATACTTGATTGTTTTCATATCCGAATATGTTAAAACAAATGTTTTGTTTTTCTATTTTTGGGATTTATTGAATTGTAACAGGAAATGTAATTCCCTTGTAATCAAGATCATCAATATGCTTTTTATAATTTGATATTCTTTGAGGATTTTTTCCAACAGGAAATTTACAAGCTAAATGGCACCATCTAAAGCATTCGTTATCTTTTTCATTTTTTATATTTATTAAACCTTTTTTATGATGTTGCAGTTCTTTTGGTAATGCTAAATACAAGCTACCTCGCAAAGGCTTATACTTTACTCGATGTATGTAGTGCGCATCAACTGTTGAAACTTTCCAACCACTTCCGTCAGAAATCCACCTATCAATGTTATCCTTTATTTGCATCATTGCTTTAATTAGCGCATCAACAATTTGAGTTTTCTTTATGATTAATTCTGCTTTGGAAGCAAAATAAGCTATTTTATAAGTGCTTGCTATTTCACCTTCTGCATCATGTGTTGGTTTATCTAAAGTACGTTTTAAAACAACATTCATTTTAAGACCGTTTGTTTGCTCCAATTCCTTTTCAAGGACATTTGCAACAACTGGTATTGTGTTAAAAAGTTGTGCAAGTGGATCTTCTTTAAATATAATATCAACTTGAAAAACTTTCATATATTGCTTTGGTGATTTTTCTTTTTCCACGACTTTACTAGATTTTTCAATTTCCACAATATCTTTTTTTGTTTCCAAAACTATTATATTCTTCTGGTAGTAATTTTATTTTTTTTTTTGTTTTTGATAATTTTATTTAGACACTTGTGTACATACATACATGATATAAATATGTGTACATGCATACATGATATAAATACAAACACATTTTAGGCAAAAATTACATATAAGAATACATTCGATGAAACTAGATTGAGAAGAACAGACATGGAATGAAATCTGTACAAACTAAAGTAACATTAATATACACCTTTAAAGCATCAGTATTAAAAGGTGGAATAAACGTTGTGAATGTTATGGTTTAATTGTTAAAGATATTATTCACAGTGTTCCATCTCGCCTTAATAGCATTAGATTTCTTTTCAGGGTACATATATAATGAGAATAATTCAAGGTGTTTATATCTCTTCAAATGCTCAATAAAAACGCTATAATTTGGGAGACATTGTTTCAGTTTACAGGAGTAGACATAACTTTTAAAAATGAGAAGACAAATATTAATTATCGAGTGAATGACGTTTTCATTCTGTTCAACATATAGGAGGATTTTCTGGGGCTTTATTTGCACATCAATACCACATTGATTCTTGATTTTTTCAAAAAAACGTAAAAGGACATTTTTTGGATACATACATTCATAAAATAAATGTAAAACTGTTTCTTTCGAGTTATTACAAAACGTACAAAGTTCTGTTTCGGACATTTTGCACTGATAAAGTTTGGCATTGGTAAACAAAATACGATGAAATATTTTGACTTAAAAGAAATACTTCAAGAGCAAAAACAATTTTATGGAACTCTTTACAGCTCTAAACCTTTAATACCCTTATCACAGGAAAACGAACGTTTATTTTTTGATACAAGCAATCCTTTTTTAAACAAGTTAAACGAAGAAGAACGCGACTCGTTAGAGGGACTTCTTAGCGTAAATGAATGTTTAAATGCTTTAAAAAATATGAAAAATGATAAATCTCCAGGTTTAGATGGCTTTACTGCTGAATTTTATAAATTCTTTTGGAAAGATATTGGTATTTTTATGGTTAGATCTTTGAATCAAGGATACGAGTTCAAGTCGTTATCAGTTACTCAAAGGCAAAGTGTGATCACTTGTCTTCCTAAGGAAGGTAAATCAAAACTGCATTTAAAAAACTGGAGACCTATTTCGCTTATAAATGTGGATGGGAATATTGCGTCCTCAGCTATTGCCAATCGAATTAAATCAATACTCCCAAAACTAATATCGGAAATTCAAACAGGGTTTTTAAAGGGACGACAAATGGGTGATTTAACACGACTTATATCTGACCTTATTTTAAAATGTGATGAAGAAAATATACCCGGACTTCTTGTTTTACTAGACTTTGAAAAAGCTTTCGATTCTTTCGAATGGAAATTTATAGAAAAATGTTTACGTTTCTTTAATCTTGGAGATTCAATTTTAAACTGGTTTCACACTTTTTATAATAATGTATCTAGTTGCGTACTGAATAACGGACATTGTTCAGATTTTTTTTCAATTCAAAGAGGTGTTCGACAAGGCGATCCTCTTTCGCCGTATATTTTTATAATATGTGTTGAATTTTTAAGTGCTGCTTTGAAATATCACCCCGATATAAATGGTATACGTGTAAGAGACTCTGAATATTTATCAAACCTTTATGCTGATGACTCCTCTCTTTTTCTGGAGGATGATGAAAAATCATTAAATAATGCCCTTCAAATAGTGGACAAATTTTACCTTTGCTCCGGTTTAAAAGTAAATTTTGACAAAACCTAAATTATATGGATAGGAGCAAGAAAAGGTTGTCGCGAAAAACTTCATACTGATAAACCAGTGATCTGGAATTATAAAGGAGATTTTAAAATTCTAGGAATAACTTATAACTTAGATAAAGACAACTATTTTATAAATAATTATCATGATAAACTTAATAAAATGAAAAATCTGTTAAACGACTGGTCTTTTAGAAATCTTACGCTTATTGGCAAAACAAGTTATCAAAACGCTTGCACTTCCCATCATAATTGACTGCTTAACTGTCCTTCCTGACCCCCCAGATCATATTTTCCAAGAATTTCAAAATATTTTACTTAATTTCTTATGGTCGGGGAAAATGGATAAGATTAAACGAACGGTTATAATAAATTCAATAAAAAACGGTGGTCTTAAGTTTCCACATATAAAATCACTAAGCCAGTCACTGAAACTAGTATGGGTTAAAAAACTTTTAGATCCTGAAATATTCTCGTCGTGGAAAACACTTGTTCTAAATGATCTAGACGAGTTTGGTGGATTTAAAGTGTGGTATCTCCATAAAGATGGAATTAGTAAAATAGCAAACTATCAAAATAGTTTTTGGAAAAATGTAATGCATTCATGGGCTTGTTTAGACTGTGAATGTATAACAAACGCAATTGAAATGTTATCAGAACCTTTATTTTATAACTCAAATATTGCTTTAACCTGGGATTTAAATATCGTTAAAGCTTTTTGTCAAAAGGGGGTGTTCTTTATAAATGACATTGTTAGTGAACAGTGCAACTTATTGTCCTATACAGAATTTTCAGATAAATATGACATACGGATTCCATTTACTATATACTATGGTCTACTCAATGCAATTCCAAATACATGGAAAACAAGTATTAAACATGAAACTAGAATTGAACATCCTATAAATAAAAATATCAACAAATTAAAGGCAACAAAAAAGGTTAACTTTACTTTTAATCCAGAATTCTTAAAAAATATTGCAGAAACACCTAACAAATCCCAGCAAAAATGGAATAAAGAACTTGGAATAGCCTTACAAACTGAGGACTGGGAAATTTTATACGAACAAAATTTTAAAATAACTGATGATACCTATCTGCAGAGCCTGCAGTTCAAAACATTTCTGGTAGTAATTTTACATCTTTTATAAGTTTTTTTTAAGCTATTTTCTTAATTTCCATTTTTTCAATTTTGCTATATTCTTCTGGTGGTTTTATAAGTCTTCTAGCCGCTTCCGCAAATGTTTTAATTTCCAAATCTTTTTTAACCATTATATGATATTACACGAGATTTTTTTTAAGTCTATATATTTAATTATTTTTTTAAACCATCTATCTTTTTAAACCGGAATGGTATCATCATTGGTATCAGCGTTATCTTCTAATACTTTAAGAATATCTATTCCCCCATCTAGAAGAATGTCCAAGTATTTCCAAAAGCATTCTTTTTCAAGAGTCCTGTTATCTACCATCTGGTTGATTTTTACATTATATTTACAGTATCTCTCGAAATCATCGAGTTTAAGATCAACTCCAGCTACGAGCAATCTTATGTTTTTTACGTGATCGCAATAGTTTATAAACTCGTCTTTATCAAAGACTTCCGCATCAATCATTTCTTTTAAACTTTCGACAAACATTTCAAAGTCGTCGTAACATCCGATATCAGTATTAATCACATGAGGTTTTTCTAGATAGCTGATTAGATTATCTCTGAACACCTCAACATTTTCAGACATTACTTTTGTGTTTCATTAAAAATCTTAATTTCTTTTTTTGCTAGATCTGTGAGAAGCTTTACACCATCATTACACTCAATCTCAGTTTTTATTACCCAATCTTTTTTAAAAGCTGCAATATCATCTTACAATCGTTGCATGTGAACTGTCTCAAACTCTTTGATAAGTTCATTTGTCTTGATTAAAAGAGCCTGCTCGTAAGCAGCTACTTTCTCATAAACCTTCTGTTCCTCTTCAAAATGTTTTCTTTCTTCTTCCGCATAACTGTAAATACTCATATATTAAAGATTATATTATTTTTATCAACCATATATAATAATTTCAATTCCTTGTTTAAGTAAAACATCATAGTGGGCAATAAAAGAAACTTTGTATACTTTTGGATGGTAACTGGTTGCCTCTGAAATTTGTTTTTTTACAAAAACCACTCAGTTTGTTTATATCTCCTTTTTTTATTTTCCATGACAGGTTTAGTTGTTTTACCATTGTTATGATTCTTTCTGTCAAATCTTGACCGTTTGAAAAAATTATTAACTCTTTTTCAAGTTTATTCATATCTTCAAAATCAATAGTTTTTGCATGTTCCGTTTGATCCTCCTTAAAGTTGTTGATTTCAATTTCTACTTGTTCCATTATAATATTACGTAAGATAATATTTTTTAAACCTCATTTAAATATATAATTCTATAGTATAATATAATGAATTGTTAATATTGTAAAAGAGTTTTAGATATTATTGATCCTCCTGGGATGTGCATAGATTGCATCTTATTTTACACAACTAATAAAAAGAAGCTTTGTAAATATTGTACTAGAACCAAACTATGCTTGCTATAAGTGTGCTTACGCATGTATAAATTGTAACGATACTTGTGTGGTTTATGATAATGAATGTATTTGCCTTAATTGCGGCACTCACAATGGTTATAATCTCATTACAGGTTACAACTACAACCGAAAGAAAACTATTTACCACAGAAAGTATTCTTTAGATAAATACTTGGTAGCATATGGTTTGTCTTCTAAAAATAGACAAAGATTTGAAGATTTGTTTTACAAAATTGTAAAGATTTTGGATAAGCTGGAAGGTCGAAAAAGATCAATCAAATTTGAATACATTTTTCAGAAAATATTTAAAATATTAAAAATAGAAAAAGAAACAAAACCGATTAAAACAAAATCGACCAGAGAAAAGCACGATAGCATATGGAAGCAAGTCAGAAAAGAATTACGACTGAATGCCATGACCGTTTAACTTGAACCTTTTCATATACATTTCCAGAGGTTCTGTGAAATTATCATTCTTTTGAATTTTTGAATTTCTAATATTTTATTAAATACAATCCTAATTATCTCCTCATCATTTTCTAGTCCTGTTGTTGTTTGGACATATGATAGAAGTTGTTTGAAAACAGGAATTGCTGGAACTAATGCTAGGAGAGCACCACAACCAATTATCCCACTGGCAATCTGTAATGTTGTGTTTATAATATCGCACAATTTATAACTGCGTCTGTATGCAGCTACAAGTCGCGTCAAGTGATCAATTAAGTCTTCTTTGGTTTTCATGTATAATTACAGTTAGACAATAATTTAATTAAAATATTTAGAAAATAATTGCTCATGTTCTTTGGGTGACATTTTACCTGTTTTTAACAATTCATCGATTATGCTAATACCTTTATTTATCAGCTGTGGACTATTATTTCCTGCTTCGATACTTCCGCATACTAACTCTAGATCATCCATCACAACACAGGTATGTGTAAGAATTGACCAAAACAACACAGAAATATGTAAAAAAAAAGAACAAAAGAAGAAAGAAAAGAGTTTCGAGTGTGGGGTGGGGCGAGGCAGGAAGAGAAGCAGCGGGGGTGGAAGGGGGGGGGGTCTGTTTGTAAAAACAAAACAAAACAATGTCACAGTAAGTGAGAAATGCCTCCGACGTGACCTGTAAGTGTGACCTTGACCTTGGAGCAATATGAAACCAACAGATATATTTCAAAATTATTCAAAAAAAATATCCCAAAAAAAAAAATATCCCAAAAAAATTAATCTAAATATTTAAAAAAAAAAATTAAAAAAAATAATTCAATAAAATTTAAAAAAACAATAAAAAAAAAAAATGAAAAAAAAAAAAACACACACAAAAAAAATATATTTTTTTTTATTTTTTTTTTTTCGCGACACGTTCCCTTGGTGTGTTGAGCAATTGTGAAATGGGACACATTTATCATAATTTGAGTTCCGTGGGAGCCCATGGGTTACAGGAACCAAAATTACTTATGCAGCCCTTAAGATAATGCTATAAGGAAGCCCATGAACAAATTTGGTTGTGCTAGAATAAGAAATGAAAGAGATATAGACTTGTAAACCCAGCTTACACGCAAACCTTGATGTGGGACGCCGACGACGGGGTGATTACATAAGCTTTCTTATTCTTCGAATAGTCGACCTAAAAATACACTACTAGGACGGAGCCTTAAATCTTGTATTACCTTTTTATCTGCTGTCTGGCCGCAATATTTGGACACCATCGACAATACATGCAACATTTCACACTCCTACATTTTAGCATTGTGCTTTTTATTTAAAACCACCCCTATGCCCCTTAGACTAAGCCCCGACCCTAGGGGACGTAAGTAAATTTTAATTCCATTGCACATTTGCACATATTTTCCAATCATATACCAAAGTTTCAAGTTCGTACCTGTAACAGTGTAGGAGGAGTGTCAATTAACACAGATGGATGGATGGACACATGAATGGACACATGAATGGACTGACTAATGGATGGGATAACAATATCCCCTACTTTCTGGGAAAAAGTGCAGGGATAACGACAGTTGCAGACATTTTTTGTTAAAATACCATTTAGCAAATATCAATATTACTTTGGTGTTTCAAAAGAAGAGTTGTGAAAATAAAACATTATTTACAGGGAAGGTTCTGTATCAATCAGCAATGATCAACATCTGCACATTTATTAAAATTGTAATTGAGATTAATCAACTAAACACTATCTCAAATTTCAGCAATATTCAATGCCATGAAAATCTATGCAAATATATATACTACTCAAAATTTGCTAAGGATCACTTTTTTGCTGTCTAAATTTTTTGCTGAAATAAATAGCATTATTTCTATTTTACATGGAATTATTTAGGGCAGTGTATGGTCACGTGATCTCATGACTTGATTCAAATTGTGAAATTGTTGAAGTATCAATGAAATTAATACCGTTATTGTGAATTAATTTCTAATAAAATTATATGGAAGAATAAAAGTGATCCTAGCAAATTTTGAGTAGTATAGATATATGACAAATGCAAGGTAGCAATAGTGTATGACATAGCATAAAACAACGGCTGATGTTCCAATTTTGTCAGTTTATCAACATTAGTTTATGCTGAACTAAACACAAACAAGAAGCACAACAAGAAGCACCACCGGTCGGTGCAGACGCTCGACTTTCAACCTTGTTTAATTATTGGGAAACAATGTTGAAGGGCATAATTTTGCTTAATTGAGGACAGAATCATTGCACTTGTTAACCAAATCTTGTAAACAAGAGGCCCAAGAGGGCCTGTGGACGCTCTACTGGCTAACATGGCTCTTATAACATCAATGAAGCGAGTGACTGCCATTTACGTTTTTTGGAAAGTTTCAGGCAAAAAATAGCTTTTTGACTAAATGAAGGGCCAAAACCAAAGAATCTGGTAAAAGTTTGGTAAAGATCAGATGCAAAATGAAGGCCCTATCGTATGACGAGGCAAATTATAGCATTTTTAACAAAATCAAGGGCCATAACTCCGCTGTTACTGGTCCGATCTGGCTGGTTTTCGAACTTGACCCAGCTTTCATTGACATTAACAATCTGATAAAGTTCGGTAAAGATCGGATGAAAAATAAAGGCCCTATCGTCTTAACGAGGCAAAATATTGCATTCTGAACTACATCAAGGGCCATAACTCCACTGTTACTAGTCCGATATGAATGGTTTACAAACTTGTTCGAGCTTTCATTGATATTAAGAATCTGATAAAGTTTGGTAAAGATCGGATGAGCAATAAAGCCCCTATCGTCTTAACGAGGCAAAATATAGCATTTTTAATTAAATCAAGGGCCATAACTCCGCTGTTAATGGTCCGATATGGCTGATTTTCGAACTTGTTCAAGCTTTTAAAGAAATTAACAACTGATAAAGTTTGGTAAAGATCGGATGAACAATGAAGCCCCTATTGTCTAAAAGAAGCAAAATATAGCATTTTTAACTAAATCAAGGGCCATATCTCCGCTGTTCTTAGTCCGATATGGCTACTTTTCAAACTTGTCTGAGCTGTCATTGATATTAACAATGTGGTTAAGTTTGGTAAAGATAGGATGAAAAATGAAGGCCCTATCGTCTTAACGAGGCAAAATATAGCATTTTGAACTAAATCAAGGGCCATAACTCCGCCGATACTGGTCCGATCTGACTGGTTTTCGAATTTGTCCGAGCTTTCATTGATAGTAACAATCTGGTAAAGTTTGGTAAAGATCGAGTGAAAGATGAAGGCCCTATCATCTTAACAAGGCAAAATTTGGCATTTTTAACTAAATCAAGGGCCATAACTCAGCCGATACTGGTCCGATCTGGCTGGTTTTCGAACTTGTCCGAGCTTTCATTGATGATATTAACAACCTGTTAAAGTCTGCCAAGGTAAAGATTGGATAAAAATTGAAGGCCCTATCGTCTTAACGAGAAAAAGTTAACAGACGACAGACAACACATCATCCCATAAGCTCTGCTTGTCTTCGACCAGTAGAGCTAAAAAAAAGTATAAAAGAGGCCATAGTTTTGGTAAATTAAAGCATGAGTTATAGAAACTGGCTGTATGATGTTGCCTAATGATGTGAGAATATAAGAATCTTTCATGGGTATCCGGTGAAGATAGGGAATTCCAACCCGAGGTGTACGTGTTTGTTATCGGAACCGAGGCTCTGCCGAGGTTCCGATTAAAACACTTATACAGAGGATTGGAATTCCCTATCTGAACCAAATATCCATCATAGATTCTTTTTCTTGCATATCAGAGACATGTTGTGCATTGACGCCGCCAGCTACTAACGTTCTACGTTTTCCTGCGTACCGGATGTTGGCGCTCATGAATTGTATCTCGACCTGAGGGTGAGATGGAAATATCTAGCCCTGGTAAAATGACAGATATCCTAGTCCAGTATGCAAGAAGATTTAATCCATTATGTGAAGTATTTTCGGAGATATAAGCTTACATACTAACTTAAACCAAATATTCTAAGTATTAAAGGGGCCATAACTGTGTTACAATAAAAGCATGCATTATAAAACCTGGCCGACTGATGTTGTCGAATATGATGTCGAATACATGTGTGAAATTTCAATCGATTATGTAAAGTAGTTTCCAAGATACAATCTTACATACAATTTTGACCAAATATTCCAAGTAAACAAGAGGGCCATGATGGCCCTAAATCGATCACCTGTGTACTGGCCCATTATCAAACTTCTTAGAAATCTTATGGTCATATACAATCTGTGCAAGTTTGGTTAAGATTGTTAAAAAAATGTGGCCTCTGTTGTGTTAACAACATTGATATAAAGACACTGACAAAGTTTGGTAAAGACCAAATACAAAATTAAGTTGCTAGAGTGTAACCCCTGAGGCAGGGCCAAATGTGACCCCCAGAGATACATGTAATACATGAGAGCTGTGTACCTTGTGGTTTCAGAGATTTTTTTAAGTGTTTCCCTATACGAGTCTATGTAAAACATATAACCCCTGGGGCAGAGCCAAATGTGTCCCCAGGGTCACCATTTGAATAAACTTGTTAAAGGACCATAAGCTCATAATAAATGCAAAATATTAAACCTCTGGCTCTTGTAGTTTCAGAGAATAAGATTTTTTAAATATTTTAATATATAAATCTATGTAAAACTGTGACGCCAGGGACGGGGCCAAATTTGACCCCAGGGTCACCATTTGAACAAACTTGGTAGAATGAATGAATGAATGAATAGTGTTTTACGGCACGTCGACACATAAATAGGTCATATTGCGCTCAAAAACTGATGAAAGATGAAGGAATGAATTAGTAATTAAACAACAGGGCCAGGATGGCCCTAGATCGCTCACCTTGTAATCATGCAATAAGTCTGCTGTCTAGTCTGGCATGGGTAGTTTAATTTGTCCCACTTTCTTATATGAATGAGATTTCATCAACATGGGTGGGGGGTTTATATTAACATTCTAAACAAATTTGGTAAAGATCAGAGAAAAAATGAAGTAGCTACAGATTTAACAAAGAAAAATACAATATAGCATTTCTCAACAAATCAAGGGCCATAACTTTGTCATTACTAACAAGATCAAGCTGGTTTGTAGAAATGTCAAGGGGCCATAACTCCATCAAAAATCAGCGAACTGGAACAAAAGTGCCATATGCACAACTGGACATCTTACCGATGCTTCCTGCCAAGTTTCGTCGAAATCCAAAGTAAAAATGTCAAGGGGCCGTAACCCCATCAAAAATCAACAAACCGGAAAAAAACGCAATAGGCACAACTAGAAATCATACCAATGCTTCCTGCTTTGTCACATTTCGTTAAAACAAATTAAAAATAAAAAAATAAAAAAAAGGAAGTAACTAAAAACAAGAGACCGAAGAGGGCCTGTAGACGCTCTACTTGTATGATGTGATTAAAAAAACATAAACATGATAGAGGCCAACCCAAGAAACATGTTTCCTATATATAACTATGTAAACTGTGGGTTATCGTGGCAGCCATTTTGAATATTTGACGACAACGAAAAACACAAACTTGATAGAGGCCAACAACAGGAACATGCATATGATATTTAACTAGAATGGAACAAGTGGTAATATGTTGTTTGATAAATGTCCTTAAATTTGACCTAAGTTTAGCCATGGTGGCCATCATGGATGACTGGAGGCCCCAAAAACGCAAATCTGAGGGGACTAACCCAAAGATCATTGTGATTAAGTTTCATCAAAATCCTTCAAGCAGTTTCAGAGAAGATGTCATTTTTAACGTTTTCCTATATAACTCTATGTAAACTTTGAGTCGCTGTGGCGGCCATTTTGAGTATTCGACGATAACGAAAAACACAAACTTAATAGAGGCCAACCCAAGGAACATGTATATGATATTTCAGTAGAATGGAATCATTGGTTTCGGAGATGTCGTTTGAAATTTACTTAAATTTGACCTAATTTCAGCCATGGTGGCCATCTTGGATGACTGGCGGCCGCGAAAAACATAAATCTGAGAGGGACTACCCCAAATATCATTGTGATTAAGTTTCATCAAAATCCTTCAAGCGGTTTCAGAGAAGATGTCATTATTAACCTTTTCCTATATAACTCTATGTAAACTTTGAGTCGCCGTGGCGGCCATTCTGATTATTCAACGATAACGAAAAATACAAACTTGATAGAGGCCAACCCAAGGAACATGTATATGATATTTCAGTAGAATGGAATCAGTGGTTTCGGAGAAGATGTCGTTTGAAATTTCTTAAAATTTGACCTAGTTTTAGCCATGGCTAATCTGAGAGGGGCCCTCCCAAGTAACATTGTGGTGAAGTTTCATCAAAATCCTTTAAGCGGTTTCAGAGGAGATGTCGATTTTATAAAATTGCTAACAGACAGACAGACAGACGGACGAATAGTGATCGCATAAGCCCTCCTGGCCTTTGGCCAGTAGAGCTAAAATAATTTGAAAAAACAAAAATAGAAATTTGAAAAAAAAAAAATGAGGCAAAATAACGAGGCAAAATATAGCATTTTTAACTAAATCAAAGGCCATAACTCCGCTGTTACTGGTCCGAACTGGCTGATTTTCGAATTAGTCTGAGCTTTCATTAATATAACAATCTGGTAAAATTTGGTAAAGATCAGATGAAAATGAAGGCCCTATCATCTTAACGAGGCAAAGTATAGCAATTTTAACTAAATCAAGGGCCATAACTCTGTTACTGGTCCAATCTGGCTGGTTTTTCGAACATGTCCGAGCTTTCATTGATATTAAAATCTGGTAAAGATCGGATAAAAATAAAGGCCCTATCATCTTAACAAGGCAAAATATAACATTTTTAACTAATTAAAGGGCCATAACTCTACTGTTACTGGTCCAATCTAGCTGGTTTTAAAATGTGCCTGAGCTTTCATTGATATTAAGAATCTGGTAAAGATTGGATGAAAAA
This sequence comes from Cyrtodaria siliqua, assembly GCA_037043455.1. NCBI lineage: Eukaryota > Metazoa > Mollusca > Bivalvia > Adapedonta > Hiatellidae > Cyrtodaria > Cyrtodaria siliqua. The sequence continues at coordinate 22,455 of JAWPHD010012087.1, forward strand.
AGAAGGCCCTGTCATCTTAACGAGGCAAAATACAGCATTTTTAACTAAATCATGGGAAATAACTCCGCTGTTAGTTACTGGTCTGATCTGGCTGGTTTTCGATTAGAGCTTTCATTGACATTAACAATCAGTTAAAATTTGGTAAAGACCGGATGAAAAATGAAGGCCCTATCGTCTTAATGAGGTAAAAGTTAACTACGACGACGGACGGACGGACGACGGTCGACGGACGAAGAGTGATCTAAAAAGGGGCCATAATTTTGTTAAAATACTAGACATCGAAAAAGACGACCTAAAAATTAAACACAGTCACTAAACTATGAAAACAAAACAAACATTTACTAAAGCAATGTAATGAAATGGACTGGTTATTTTAATTCTCATATTCAGTACAAATTTTAAATGAAGAAAGTGGCCATATGGCAGCTTAGTGGATAAGAACTTGGCTTTGGAGCTAAAGACCTCTCATGGGTTTGCTCCCAGCTGGCAGAGGCATGTGGGATGGGAAACTTCATGTTTCATCTCATCTGTCTCTGAGGACGCTGTCCCTATATTACCTAATATGATGTGTTAATGGGACATAAACATTTTTATTTCATTGAAATGAAGAAAACGGTCTCCCAGAACATCATAATCACTGAACATTTAATTTACTACCTCGACTATTGACCTGTAAATGTAAAAGGGTAATTCTCACTTAATGGGCAGTACACCTTTAAAGTTTCACGAGTGTGTCAGAAGATGCTAAGTACTAAGTAAGTTTCATGACTGCCGTGGCCGACGTTGAGGATTTATGGAGTTGACAAGGTTTTTCATTATAGGTCCACACAGACCCTTTGACCTGAAAAAGTAAAAGGGTCATCCTCACTTCATGTGCTGTCCACCTGTGAAGTTTCAAGAACGTGGCGGCAGATGAGAAGGATTTGTGTTTTTCATTAAAAAAGGCCCTTGACCTTTGATCTAGTGACCTGAACAGTATAGGCAGAGCTCTAGATAAGCTGCGTATATACAAGTAATTTACGCAATATGAGCCATGAACTGGAAATAATTTTTTTGCCATGTGTATTAACCATGTAAAAAAATATTAAAACATAAGTATACACATTTAAAATATTACCTATCTCTATTTTCAGAATTTATGGTTAGGCCAAAAAATTAAGGTAGGCCGATAGAAACATCTTATTTTATTTTATTTAATTAATCCTTACTAGTGTACTAAATTCAAATCAAGAACATCAAAATCATGTTTTCGTGAACATAGTATATAATATGAGTGTTCCACAACACTTACATGCCTTAAAACCCTAAAAACAAAGTTTAGGGTCGGGGCCTTAAAAATAGAGTCAGTCGGAAGGTTTGTTTTTTGCCTTAGTTTGATTGTTGTTTGAACTGTTCCGTACTGGTAACTCATGTGTAGAATAAGTTCTGGTACTATACGATGCAAGACTCGATTAGAACATATTGAGAACAAGTCTACGCTTGACAACAACGAACATTTCAAAGACAGGTTTCGGGTTATGTGTGTTGAAATAACGTATTTATTAATAGGTACTGTAGTCTAGTCTGTGTATTTATTTCCTGTCAAAATTTCCTGTAAAAACATGAAAACATGCCGTCAGGTAAAAAAGGTGGAAACAAGAGCTGTCGGAGAACAGCGCAGCTCGACTATTCGATTTTTCAGAGAATAATAAATTATATAGCCAGTATATACCATCAGAAAACAAAGCTAAGACAATGTGGGGTGGGATTGGGGGCGGGGCAAGTATAGAAACTCAGGCCAAAATAAAATTATTTGTTAGAACCTCATACAAATTATAGTAAATTTGGGACAGTTCATGAAATTCTAATATTTTTATCAGTTTTAATCCAAAATTGCTGTCATTTTAAAGAAATTTGTGGTCGAAAGGCAACTTGGGGAGGGAGGGGATATCTGGTAATTTTTATTAGGGCCTCATTTTAGTTTTTCTTTTATTGATATTTCATCATTCTGTGTATCTGAATTTAATTCAAATTGTTTTATATGTAAAGGATTGCGTTCAAATATATATTTTTTATTAATATTCAAATAATGGAAGATAAAATGAAAACTATTCCCCTCCCCCTATCCTCCATGTGAGGGGAGCCCATAAACAAATGGGGGGAGGGTAGGGTGGTGGCGCATATAGGTGTTGATTTAATAAAACAACACAATTATGAAAAAAAAATAAAAAAAAAATAGATGGGTGTCGCCTATCAGTGCTTTGTCAGTATAACAAGGTTTTTTGGACCCAGATAAATGACCTTGACAAACTGGCCTGACTAAGTTTTTGTGAAAACAAAAATGAGCATTTAACCCACACAATGACCTTTAGTGTGCCCAGGACCTTTATATATTTTAGTATGGTGAGTATATATTGAAAGTTTGATGAAGAAATATCAAGAAATGAGAAAGTTATAGCCATTGTTAAGTTTTCGTGAAAAAAAACACAGTATTTAACCAATATAATGACCTTCAGGTTTCCAAATTATGATCCAGAGGCTATGTCCCCAGGGTTGGGGAAGGAGATCGGTTGCTGGTTGAGTGGTTGTATCCGTCTGTTCATGCCCAGTAAGTGTATATATGGATATAGGGTGGGGATCTCAATGGTTTTCAAGTTATAACCGAGAGGCTATGTCCCCACGGGTGGAGAAGGAGCCCGGGGTCTCTGCTGGTTGGATGGTTATATCTGTCTGTTCATGCCCAGTAAGTGTATATATGGTTATAGGGTGGGGATCTCAATGGTTTCCAAGTTATGACCGAGGGGCTATGTTCCCAGGGGTGGGGAAGCAACCCGGTGTCTATGCTAGTTGGATGGTTGTATCTGTTTGTTGATGTCCAGTAAGTGCATAATTATATGGTTATAGGGTGGGGATCTCAACGACGGTTACTAATTTTTGACTCAGGGGGCCAACCCACACAATCATATTTCACCTCTTGTGACTCCCGGGGTGGGTCCAATTCTGAACCCAGGGTCACCATTTGAGCAAACTTGGTAGAGGACTATTAGATGATGCTACATTCAAAATATCTAAGCAGCAGCCCTTTTTGTTTCAGAGAAGAAGATTTTGAAGTGTTTTTCCTATATACATCTATGTAAAAATGACAATTTTACCAATTCAGGGGCCAAAATTTTGCAAAATGAATGGAAGAGTTATGGGGATTGTTGGATGAGGTACAGAATTTGATGTGAAACATTAGTATAAAGGTTTAATGCATTAGCTTGAGTAGTTTTAAAGTTATAAATATATGCATAAAAACTTTAAGGTAAAGACAAGACAATCAAAGGGCCACAACTTTTTCAAAATGCAAGGAAGTGTTATGGGGATTGTTGGGTAAGGTACAGAATTTGATGGGAAATACTAGTATAAAGTTTTAATGTAATAGCTTCGGTAGTATTGAAGTTATAAATCTATTGCACAAAAACTTTAACAATAAAATATAATCGGGACGCCGACACCATGGTGAGTAGGATAGCTCTCACTAGTCTTCGATTAGTCGAGCTAAAAATCATTCAACCGGAACATGATGATGATATATGCAACTAGGTTTGGTACTGATCATCCCTGCAAAGTTTCGTTAAATCCAGCCCGAGGTTCAGGAGAACTAGTCTAGACAAAATTAGTGTATTAAAACCTTTAAAGGGCCACAATTCTGCCAAAAATCATTCAACCGGAACACGGTAAAGGTTTTAGATATGGAATTGATCATCCCTAAAAAGTTTAGTTTAAATCCGGCCAGGGGTTCAGGAGAACTAGTCAGAACAAAGTTTGTGTATTAAAACCTTTAAAGGGCCATAACTCTGCCAAAAATCATTCAACAGAACACGGCGACGATTTGCACAACAAGACACAGAATTGATCACCCCTAAAAAGTTTTGTTTAATCCAGCCAGGGGTTCAGGAGAACTAGTCAGAACAAATTTGTGTATTAAAACCTTTAAAAGGGCTGTAACTCTGCCAAAATCATTTAATTGGAACAGAGTGACTATGTACAACTAGGATTGTTACTGATCGTTTCAATGAAATCCGGCCTAATGAAGAAGGCCCTTTTATCTTAATGAGGCCAAGATATAGCATATTTCAGAAAATCAAGGGCCATGACTTCCATGTAAATGGTCCAATCTGGATGGTTTTCGAATTGTCCGAGCTTTCATTGATATAAACAATCTGGTAAAGTTTGATAAAGATCGGATGAACGATGAAGGCCCTATTGTCTTGAGGCAAATATAGCATTTTTAACTAAATCAAGGCCAATAATTCCACTGTTAACAGTCCGATCTAGCTGGTTTTCGAACTTGCCCGAGATTTCATTGATATTAACAATATGTACAAATTTGATAAAGATCAAATAATAAATGAACGTGCTAGGTTTTCACAAGGCTTAATATGGCATTTTTAAGCAAAACAAGGGCCATTACTCTGGTGAAATTATTCCGATCAGGCTGGTTTTTGAACTTGTCCGAGATTTCATTGATATAAAGACACTGGCAAAGTTTCTTAAAGATCCGATTAATATTGAAAGCCCTAGAGTGTTCACAAGGCAGAAAATAGCATTTTTCAGGAAAACAAGGGCCATAACTCCGGTGTTACTGATCTGATTTGGCTGGTTTTTTAATTTGTCAGATTTCATTGATATTAACAATCTATGTAAGTTTGGTAAAGATCAAATTATAAATGAAGGTGCTAAAGTGTGCACAAGGCTTAATATGGCATCTTTCAGCAAAACAAGGGCTATTAAAATAAACTCCAATGAAACTAATCCGATCTGGCTGGTTTTCAAACTTGTCCGAGCTTTCATTGATATAAAGACACTGTCAAAGTTTCGTAAAGATCCGATTAATAATGAAGGCCCTCGAGTGTTCACAAGGTAAAAGTTAACAAACGACGGACAACTCGTCATCCCATAAGCCCTTCAGTCGAGCTAAATATTAATGTAAATTTATATATACATAATGGGAAATATACAGCACATATGTGGCAACCTAAATCGAGTTTAGACTCTGTGCATGAGTGCGTGTCTACATGTGCATGTTACATGTTTGGCGAGCTTTGTTGAATGTTAGAACATCGGTTTTAAGTATCATCCAAATGGCTGGTGAGGTGACTCATTCATAAAGGTCCAGATGGGAACTCATAGCCCCATGAATCACTTACCTCTGGTCATCTCATCAAGTACAATCAAATACGTGGTTACAAAAATCTAAAATACTGTTCTCTACATTCCAACAACGTGAGCAATACAAGGGAGATAACTCACCTCCTGAGGTTGACAGAGTCGTCCTCTATGAAGAATATGACAGCTTTACCAGTAAGTCCAGATCTACCCGTCTTACCTGTGATTAAAGGTGATAGTTTACTTGATTATCAATGGAGCTTTAAATTATGCTCTATTAAATATAATCAGCAAAAAAAGACACTTTCCTCCATGTTTAAGTTAAAATACTAAAGATATCCACCTTTTTCAGTATAAAACCTATACAGAAAATTAAGTTTGTTTAGAAATTAAAGCATTTAATAACTTTTGGAAATTAGACTGGGCTTTTCACCATTTCCAGAGAATGTTTTTTAAGATTAAAATAAAATTCACTTAATTCTATTTCAATGAAACATGCAATTATTTCGGATAATCTTTTAAAAAAACAAGAGGCCCAAGTGGGCCTGTAGACGCTCTACTGGTATGATGTGAACATGATAGAGGGCCAACCCAAGAAACATGTTTCCTATATATAACTCTATGCAAACTTCGGGTTATCGTGGTAGCCATTTTAAATATTTGACGACAAGGAAAAACACACACTTGATAGAGGCCAACAACAGGAACATGTATATGATATTTAACTAGAATGGAATAAGTGGTAATATGTCGCTTGATAAATGTCCTTAAATTTGACCTAAGTTTAGCCATGGCGACCATCATGGATGACAGGCCTCAAAAACGCAAACCTGAGAGGGACTATCCCAAAGATCGTTGTGATTAAGTTTCATCAAAATCCTTCAAGCGATTTCAGAGAAGATAACTCTATGTAAACAGGGTTCCCACCCTTATTGGAAGGCCAAATTCAAGGACTTTTCAAGGACCTTTTTTACAAAATTCAAGGACTAATATTCGCGCAATGTAATGCCCAAAACAGCAACAAATATTCTAGGAACGCACAACCAATAGCCATTTTTGGGATGAACAGCAAAAATCCAGAATTTAAGGGCTTGCAAGTACCTGATCAGATTTTCAAGCACTTTCCAGGCCTTGATTTTTTTTCTCAAATTCAAGTACTTTCAAGGATTATTCAACGAAAAACATAAACTTGATAGAGGCCAACCCAAGGAACATGTTTATGGTATTTCACAAGAATGGAATAAGTGGTTTCGGAGATGTCGTTGGAAATTCCTTAAATCTTGGATGACTGGCGGCCGCGAAAAACAAAAATCTGAGGGGGACTATCCCAAAGATCAATGTAATGAAGTTTCATCAAAATCCTTCAAGCGGTTTCAAAGAAGATGTCATTTTTAGCCTTTTCCTATATAACTGAATGATTGGCGGCCATGAAAAACATAAAATCTGAGAGGCCCTCCCAAGTAACATTGTGATGAAGTTTCATCAAAATCCTTCAAGCGGTTTCAGAGGAGATGTCGATTTTATAAAATTGATAACAGACAGACAGATGACAGACGAAAAGCGATCCCATAAGCTCGCCTGGCCTTTGGCTTCGCCTCGGTTGACATTAATTTCCTCAGGTTGACAATATCCACTGTTAACCTCACCGGGATGCAATATTTATATAATGTTTTCCACAAGTGATTTTTTTTGGTTATTTTTACCGCCGAATATCGGCACTTTCCCCTTGCAAAAATCGACTGTATTTTCCCAAAAAAAAAAACGTCATATTTTCCCAATCCAAAGTAATATTTGCCCAATAAAAAGGTCCAATATAAATATTAAATTTACACTTGTAAGTATTGGTAAAAGAGCTTTCCGTAAGCTTATTACATTTTAATTTTCGCGAAAACCGATATTGTCGTTCTATCAGGTTGGGGTAAAAGCCGTACTGCACCTTGATAAAAATAAACAATAGCTGAATAGCTAGTTCATTATCTAGAACATTCGACGCTTTTACCGCCACCATCCTAGAACCGGTTTAAACCCCCAGTGCACTACTTTGCCACTGACCGTTCCAAGGCGGTAGCCCTATTGTCAATCCTTTTGTGTTTGTGATGTCGTTTGCTTTTATGATTACTTTTGCCTTCTTGTTCGTCTGTTTACGTGTTTGTTTCTGTGTTTTGTGGTTGACTGTCCTCCTGGAATGCTACTTTCCCTGTCCGATCTTTTTATATTTCTTGTAGTCGCGCGCAGGTACCAACTATCCAATGGGCGAGACGCATTTATATTTTGTCACCAGAATCAATTGAACGCTTTATCGTAGCATAGTATGTACATAATACGATTACGAAAGGCGTTCTTTAACCAAGATTTGCTCCGATATCAACAATCAACATGTCCGATAATTCAAAACGGGTGATGACGTTCGTCAGAAATTTCTGTAGTTACTGAAAGTGAAATTACCCCACCTACCCAGTCTGACCTATCCAACTTTCGAGCGTGATGAGTGAATCTCTTGTCGAGTATCCTACTCCTACGAATTCAATTTAATCGTGTGATCCTCCTGGGCCATCTTTTCTCAAGTCAAAGGGGTATAAAGAGAATGACATATGGAAGCGCTTGTGAACATGTTTAAAGGAAAAAAAACAAAAACAAAAACTGTCTTTTTAAATGATTAAATTACATTAGTAAAAACATGTTCTGAGCAATAAAACATTCATTTTTTTTTGTTTTTTTATATAGACCAAACTGATTGTTGAATTTAGAAATTTTCCCAATTTAGTAAAAATGCCGCTAAATTTTCCCAATTCAAAAGGTAGAAGTACCTTTAAATAAAGGTAAAAAAATCACTGTCCACTTATCAGTATTAAAGGGACACTGTCCATCAATAAAAATATTTAGAGCCTACCCAGAGAGAGAGGAAGGAAAGTTTTTTTTATTTGTTTAGTAACGTATTTATTTGCAGAATCTTTACATGTTTTGGATATAGAGAAATGAAAAGTCCTCTTAAATACATGAACCGTCTGAAGAAGATATCATTGGAATATTCAGTATTGTAGTTGTGTAATGTGGTTAACATAATTATATATGTTTATTGTGCTTTATAATCTCAAAGTTACAGTGTCCCTTTAAACAGAGAAATATTTTTTTATTTAGATAAATATATTTTAAAACAAGAGGGCCAAGATGGCCCTAAAGCGATCACCTGAGTACTGGCACATTATCAAACTTCTTCGAAATCTTATGGTCATATACAATCTGAGCAAGTTTGGTTAAGATTGGGGCGGGGCCAAATGGGACCCGAGGGTCACCATTTGAACAAACTTGGTAAAGGACCATAAGCTTATAGTAAATGCAATATATCAAACCTCTGGCTCTTTTAGTTTCCAAGAAGATTTTTTAAATTGTTTTCCTATATAAGTCTATGTAAAACTGTGACCTCCGGGGCGGGGACAAATTTGACCCCAGGGTCACCATTTGAACAAACTAAGTAGATCACCATAAGCTGATGCTACATGTAATACATGAGAGCTCCGTGCCATGTGGTTCCAGAGAAGAAGATTTTTTTTTCAGTTTTTCCCTATACAAGCCTATGTAAAATTGTGACCCCCGGGGCGGGGCCAAATGTGACCCCTGGGACACCATTTGCACAAACTCGGTAAAGGACCATAAGCTTATAGTAAATGCAAAATATCAAACCTCTGGCTCTTGTAGTTTCCGAAAAGAAGATTTTTTTTTTCCCTATATAAAACTGTGACCCCCGGGGCGGGGACAAATTTGACCCCAGGGTCACCATTTGAACAAATTTAGTAGAGGACAATAAACTGATGCTACATGTAATACATGAGAGCTCTGCGCCTTGTGGCTTCAGAGAAGAAGATTTTTTAAAGTTTTTTCCTATATGTCTATATGAAAAACATGCAAAATCTCAATATACAAACTTTGGATCCCCGGGGCACAGCCATTTTTTAACCCGGGGACTTCAGTTGAACAAACTTGATAGTCTAGGCATTGGCGATCATTTTAAAAGAAAAACTGTTGAAATCTCTCCAGCAGTTCTGGAGAAGAAGATTTTTTAAGGTTTCGACCATATATAGTAATGGCGGCCATCTTGGATGTCGAGCTGACCTAATTTTAAGAAATCTAAAAAGCATTCATCTAAGGATCATCCATGTGAAGTTTGGTCAAAATTAGCCAAACGGTTTCTGAGAAGAAGTTGTTTGAAGAAAAGTTAACGACGACGACGCCGACGACGCCGACGCCGACGACGGACGACGGACGACGGACGCAGAGTGATCCCAATAGATCACCTTGAGCCTTCGGCTCAGGTGATCTAAAAAACTTGAAATTGATCTTAAATTTGGTTGTTGTGTATTAAATTTTGTCAACATATAGGTTATTTTGACTTGCTGTATAATTGATGCAATTATCCAGTTTTTCAACTTGTATTGTTCCACAAAATGACATTTTAATCTAAGGGTATCATGTTTTATTAAGAAATGTCAGCAGAATTAATGCGATGTTGCTGCTGGCATTGCAATAGCAATCAACACTGGCTATATTATAACAAAACCGATGACAAATTTAGATTCAGCCTCAAAAATACCTCAGAAACATATATTTCATATTGGGCTACCTGAAAGGGGAAAAAATAAAACACTGAAGTGCCAAATTTCTAAAAATAGCCCATAACAAGAAAGTTGAATTTTGGGAGGTGTTCTAAATAACAAGAAATCCGTGGATTCACATGTCTCGCCTAACAGGGGCTGGACTTAAAAATAAAAAGGTCAATGATGCTTAAATGAAAGTTTGTAAATATTTTAGTAACTAACAAGAGGTCAATGACCTTGAGGCTCTACTGATAGTTTTTTGATAGCTAGATCAGCATTCCTGTGAAGTTTCATGAAAATCCGTCAAGTAGTTTCGGAGAAGTAGTCGCTACAAGTTTTCATTATATAACTCTATGTAAACAAAGATGGCCACTGGCGGCCATGTTTAACGTCAAATCAAAATAATTTTTGACAAGGATCAACATCATGTCCTACTGATCATTTTACAAAATGTCCCATATCAATATCACTTATAGGTTTCAATAAGTAGTCGCTACAAACTTGTGTTTTGAAAATCTATTTTTAGCCATGGTGGCCATCTTGAATTTCCGGCTGATCTGAAATTTTGCTTGGATCAATTAGTCATCACGAGCAACATTCCTGTGAAGTTTCATGAAAATCCGTTGAGTAGTTACAGAGGAGTAATCGCTACAAGTTTTTACTAGATAACTTTATGTAAACAAAGATGGCCGCTGGCAGCTATGTTTAACGTCGAATTAAAATAATTTTCGACAAGGATCAACATCATGTCATACTGATCATTTTAGGAAAGACGGATATCAATATCACTTATAGTTTTCAAGAAGTAGTCGCTACAAACTTGTTTTTTGAAAAAGTATTTTTAGCCGTGGTGGCCATCTTGAATTTCCGACCAACCTGAAATGTTGCTAGGATGATTTAGACATCAAGAGCAACACTTCTGTGAAGTTTCATGGAAATCCGTTGAGTAGTTTCAGAGGAGTAGTTGCTACAAGTCTTTACTAAATAACTGTATGTAAACAAAGATGGCCGCTGGCAGCCATGTTTAAAGTCGAATCATAACGATTTTCGTCAAGGACCAACATCATGTCATGCTGATCATTTTAGAAAAAGTCCCATATCAATATCACTTACGAGTTTTCAAGAAGTAGTCGCTACAAACTTGTTTTTTAAAAATCTATCATATCAACATGAATTTTTGCTAGGATCAACTAGACTTCATGGGCAACATTTCTGTAAAGTTTCATGAAAATCCATTCAGTAGTTTCAGAGGAGTAGTCGCTACAAAAAAATGTTTACGGACAGACAGACGCACCACGGCATAAGCTCTGCTGATCTCTGATCAGTAGAGCTAAAAACAATGGAGTTTGCCGTTTGCTGAGATGACATTTAAGTGCATTTGTTTAAAAAACAAAATGCCATTCTATTAAAAACAAGAGGCTCAAGAGGGCCTGTGGATGCTCCACTGGCTAAAACGGCTCTTATATCAAGGGTTGTCGACATAAACTTCCCATCAGTAGTTTTTTTTAAACATTGCAAAAACAACAGGGATAGGATGGCCTTAGATCGCTCAGCTGGTAATCATGGGCAATAAGTCTGCTGTGTCTAGTGTGGCATGGGTATTTTTTAATTTGTCCCACTTTCTTTTATGAATGAAATTTCATAAAAATGGGTTGGGGATGGGGGTGGTTGGGAGGGTGGTTTATATTAACGTTCTAAACAAATATGGTAAAGATCAGATAAAAAATAAAGTAACTACAGATTTAACAAAGGAAAATACAATATAGCATTTTTCAACAAATCAAGGGCCATAACATGTCATTACTAACACGATCTAGCTGGTTTTCGAACTTGTCCAAGATTTCATTGATATATCGCGCTTTGCACAACTAGGCATCGTACTGAGGCTTCCTTCCAAATTTTGTAGAAATCCAACAAACCGTTTAGGAGGAGTAACGCCGACAAGAAATTTAAAGTAAAAAATGTCAAAGTGCCATGACTCCGCCATAAATCAGCAAACTGGAACAAAAGCGCGATATGCACAACTAGACATCTTACCGATGCTTCCTGCCAAGTTTCGTCGAAATCCAACAAAGCGTTGAGGAGGAAAAGTTTAAAAGTAATTCCATCAAAAATCAACGAACCGGAAAAAAACGCAATAGGCACAACTAGAAATCATAGAAATGCTTTCTGTAACACGGCGTTCACACCAAAAAAGTAATTAAACAAGAGGTCAATGACCTTGAAGCTCTACTGATTGATTTTGATTTCAGGAAGTAGTGACTACAAACTTGACTTTTGAAAATCTATTTTTAGCCATGGCGGCCATCTTGAATTTCCGGCCGACATGAAATTTTGCTAGGATCATTTACACATCAAGAGCAACATTCCTGTGAAGTTTCATGAAAATCCGTCAAGTAGTTTCAGAGGAGTAGTCGTTACAAGTTTTCATTATATAACTCTTTGTAAACAAAGATGGCCGCTGACAGCCGTGTTTAACATCGAATCAAAATTACTTATCCAACCCTTTACAACATACTATAAGGAAACCAATTCCAAAATTAAGTTCAGCTAGGACAAGAAATATAAGAGATATAAACTTGTAAACACAGCTTACACGCAAAATTTGATGTGAAACAAGACACATTTTAAGGGCTATCAGAATTTGGGTTCCATGGGAGCCCAGGAGTTACAGGAACCAAAATTACTTAAGCAGCCCTTAAGATAATGCTATAAGGAAGCTAATGGCTAAATTTGGTTGTGCTAGGGCAAGAATTATAAGAGATATAGACTTATAAATACAGCTTACACGCAAACCTTGATGTGGGACGCCGATGCCGGAGTGATTACATAAGCTCTCTTATTCTTCGAATAGTCGAGCTAAAAAAGGCAAAACATCTGGTAAAGTAAAGATCAGATGAAAAATGAAAGCCTTATCGTATTAACGAGGCAAAATATAGCATTTTAACTAAATCGAGGGCCATAACTCCGCTGTTATTGGTCCGATCTGGCTGGTTTTCGAACTTGTGCGAGCTTTCATTGATATTAACAATCTGGTAATGTTTGGTAAAGATCGGATGAAAAATGAAGGCCTTTGGCCAGTAGAGCTAAAAATCAGCAGCTCCAAAAAGTAGGTCAAGGTCATAAATGAAATCCAGGCATCCTAAAAAAAGATGCACTACCGAAGACACAACTATGTAAAAACAGAATATGTTTTCTTCCAAAGATTAAGCTATAAATTAGGTTTAAAACATCTAGTGCATAATTCTAGTTCATGAGAAAGAGATGTAAATGTAACAATTAAAGTTATCTGCCCTTTGCTTGGATGGTGAAGGTCACATCCACATTTGCTTTGTCATGTTGCAATGTACCACTCAACATAGAACTATAAGCAAAGTATGAGAGGTCTTAGTGAATACAGTTTGTGAAAAAGTGACCTAAACGCCAAAGTTGAAGGTAAATATTATAAGGTTATCTGCCCTTTGCTTGGAGGGTCAAGGTTACTTCCACATTTGCTTTGTCACGTTGCCAGGTACCACCCAAGATACAACTATAAGCAAAGTTTGAAAGGTCTAGTGCATACAGTTTGTGATAAAGTGACCTAAACGCAAAAGTTGAACCTAAAAATTAATAAGTTATCTGCCCTTTGATTGGAGGGTCAAGGTCACTTCCACATTTGCTTTGTCACGTTGCGATGTACCACCCACGATACAACTATAAGAAAACTTTGAACGGTCTAGTGCATACAGTTTGTGAGAAAATGACCTAAACGCAAAACTTGAATGTTGACGCCGCCGCCGCCGGAAAAGCAACACCTATGTCTCTTTTTTTTTTCGAAAAGGCATGACAAAAATTAAAACAATCAATCAATAAAATAAAAAATAAATTGATTTTTTTTTAAAAAATAGATAAAAAGATTAATCAAACAATACTAATTAAAAAAAAGAAAGGCAAAACGTCTGGTAAAGTTTGGATCAGATGAAAAGTGAAAGCCCTATTGTATTAATGAGGCAAAATATAGCATTTTTAACTAAATCAAGTGCCATAACTCTGCTGTTACTGGTCCGATATGGCTGGTTTTCGAACTTGTGCGAGCTTTCATTGATATTAACAATCTGTTAAAGTTTGGTAAAGATCTGATGAAAAATGAAGGCCCTTGGCCAGTAGAGCTAAAAATCATCAGCTCCAAAAAAGTAGCTCAAGGTCATAGATGAAATCCATGCATCCAAAAAGATGCACTACCCAAGACACAACTATGTCAGAATAGAATATGTTTTCTTCCAAAGATTAAGCTATAAATTAGGTTTAAAACATCTAGTGCATACTTATATTCATGAGAAAGTGATGTAAATGTAACAATTAAAGTTATCTGTCCTTTGCTTGGATGGTGGTCACATCCACATTTGCTTTGTCATGTTGCAATGTACCACCCAAGATACAACCATAATCAAAGTTTGAAAGGTCTAGTGCATACAGTTTGTGATAAAGTGACCTAAACGCCAAAGTTGAAGGTAAATATTATAAGGTTATCTGCCCTTTGCTTGGAGGGTCAAGGTCACTTCCACATTTGCTTTGTCATGTTGCGATGTACCACCCAAGATACAACTATAATCAAAGTTTGAAAGGTCTAGTGCATACAGTTTGTGATAAAGTGACCTAAACGCAAAAGTTGAACCTAACAATTATTAAGTTATCTGCCCCTTGCTTGGACGGTCAAGGTCACTTCCATATTTGCTTTGTCACGTTGCGATGTACCACCCAAGATACAACTGTAAGCAAAGTTTGAAAGGTCTAGTGCATACAGTTTGTGATAAAGTGACCTAAACGCAAAAGCTGAACCTAAAAATTATTAAGTTATCTGTCCTTTGCTTGGACGGTCAAGGTCACTTCCACTTTCAGTGCTCTCCAGAAAATTTGAAGTAGTAGGTGAAAAGCTAATTGCAGTAGGCGCATTTAAAAACAATGCGAGTTGCAAAGCGATTGGCCCCGAGTCGCGCAGCGGCAATTGGCCCGAGTCGCGCAGTGGCGAGGATGTGGTTGTGGGAGGGGTGTTCCCTCCTTCCAGAGGGGTTTGGGGGGTCTCCCCCACATTTTTTTTATTTTGACGGTGCAAAATGTTGCATTCTGGTGCATTTTACACTCATTTTTCATTGGCCTGTAAGGACACTTTTATATGTACAAAGATAAATAATTCTAAATAACAGGGTGTGCAAAATATCTGGGGTAATTTATTTTCACAGATAAAGGTGAAAACGATGCATTTTAGATCATCTTTCTTCTATAAATGTATACAAAACATAACATTACTGAGAAAGTAAGAGTTTGAAAGTATTGTTAAGCAAAAAAAAGATATTTTTTTTATCCCACCCACTCCTCCAAATATTGACTGCGATTTTTCAAAAACGGCTGTGCAAAAGACGGCTGCATAGTTGGCTGGCTAATACACTGCTTGTTGACTTATGTTGGGCTAAGGGTACCACTGCACTGGCAAGAAAAAACTAAGTCCAACCCTAAGAAAACAAGAGGCCCAAGAGGGCCTGTGGACGCTCTACTGGCTAAAGATAAAGTTTATGCACAAGGGGCCATAACTCTTTCAAATATCGTTCAACCAGAACATGGTGATGATATAGGCAACTAGGCTTGGTACTGATTGTCCCTGACAAGTTTCATTGAAATCCAGCCAGAGGTTCAGGAGAACTAGACTGTACAAAGTTAGTGTATTAAACCTTTTAAGGGGCCATAACTCTGCCAAAATTCATTCAACCAGAACACGGCAATGATAGGTGCAACTAGGCTTGGTACTGATCATCCCCATCAAGATAGATACGTTGAAATCCAGCAAGGAGTTCAGAACAGACTAATCTGGACGTTTCTCTATTAAAACCTTTAAAGGGCCATAACTCTGACAAAAATCATTCAACCCGAATATGGCGATGATATGCACAACTAGGCTTGATACTGATCATCCTTGTCAAGTTTCGTTAAAATCCAGCCAGGGGTTCAGGAAAACTAACCCGGAAAATGTTTGTGTATCAAAAACCTTTAAAGGGCCATAACTCCACTAAAAATCTGTTAACCGGAATGCAACGATGATATGCACAACTAAGCTTGGTACTGATCATCCCTGTAAAGTTTCGTTGAAATGTGGGGAGACGTTCAGGAGAATAGTCCAGACAAAGTTTGTGTATTAAAACCTTTAAAGGGCCATAATTCTGCCAAAAATCATTCAACCGGAACACGGCAAAGATTTGCACAACTAGACCTGGAACTGATCATCCCTAAAAAGTTTTGTTTAAATCCGGACAGGGGTTCAGGAAAACTAGTCAGGACAAAGTTTGTTTATTAAAACCTTTAAAGGGACATAACTCCGCCAAAATCATTCAACTGGAACACAGTGACGATATGTACAACTAGGCTTGGTACTGATCATCCCTGAAAAATTTCAATGAAATTTGGCCAAATGAATGCCCTTTCTTCTTAATGAGGCCAAAATATATAGCATATTTTAGAAAATAAAATCAAGGGCCATAACTCCGGTGTAAATTGTCCAATCTGGCTGGTTTTCAAACTTGTTGGAGCTTTCATTGATAGTAACAATCTGGTAAAGTTTGGTAAAGATCGGATGAAAAATGAAGACCCTATCGTATAAACAAGGCAAAATATAGCATTTTTAACTAAATCAAGGGCCATAACTCCGCTGTTACTGGTCCGATCTGGCTGGTTTTCGAACTTGTCTGAGCTTTTATTTATATTAACAATCTGGTAAAGTTTGTTAAAGATCTGATAAACAATGAAGGTCCTATCGTCTTAACGAGGCAAAATATAGCATTTTTAACTAAATCAAGAGCCATAACTACGCTGTTGCTGGTCCGATCTGGCTTCTTTTCGAACTTGACCAAGCTTTCATTGATATTAACAATCTGGTAATTTTTGGTAAAGATCGGATGAAAAATGAAGACCCTATCTTCTCAACGAGGCAAAATATAGCCTTTTTTAACTAAATCAAGGGCCATAACTCCACTGTTACTAGTCCGATCTGACTGGTTTTCAAACTAATCCGAGCTTTCATTGATATGAACAAGATGGTAAAGTTTGGTAAAGATCGGATGAACATTGAAGCCCCTATCGTCTTAACGAGGCAAAATATAGCATTTTGAACTAAATCAAGGGCCATAACTCCGCTGTTAGTAGTCCAATATGAATGGTTTACAAACTCGTCCGAGCTTTTATTGATATTAACAATCTGATAAAATTTGGTAAATATCGGATGAACAATGAAGCCTCTATCGTCTTAACGAGGCAAAATATAGCATTTTTAATTAAATCAAGGGCCATTACTCCGCTGTTACTGGTCCGATATGGCTGGTTTTCGAACTTGTTCGAGCTTGCAATGACATTAACAATGTGGTAAAGTTTGGTAAAGATAGGATGAAAAATAAAGGCCCTATTGTCTTAACGAGGGAAAATATAGCATTTTGAACTAAATAAAGGGCCATAACTCCGCCGCTACTGGTCCGATCTGGCTGGTTTTCGAACTTGTCCGAGCTTTCATTGATATTAACAATATGGTAAAATTTGATAAAGATCGAGTGAAAGATGAAAGCCCAATCGTCTTAACGAGGCAACATTTAGCATTTTTAACTAAATCAAGGGCCATAACTCCGCCGATACTGGTCCAATCTGGCTGGTTTTTCAAACTTGTCCGAGCTTTCATTGATATTAACAATCTGTGCAAGTTTGGTAAAGATCAAATAATAAATGAAGGTGCTAGAGTGTTCACAAGGCTTAATATGGCATTTTTCAGCAAAACAAGGGCCATAACTCCAATGAAATTATTTCGATCTTGCCGGTTTTCGAACTTGTTTGAGCTTTTATTGATATAAAGACACTGGCAAAGTTAAGTAAAGATCCGATTAATATTGAAGGCCCTTGAGTGTTCACAAGGCGGAAAATATCATTTTCCAGAAAAAACAAGGGCCATAACTCCGGTGTTACTGATCCGATTTAGCTGGTTTTCGACATTGTTTGAGCTTTCATTGATATTAACAATCTGTGGAAGTTTGGTAAAGATCAAATAATAAATAAAGGTGCTAGAGTGTTCACAAGGCAGAAAATGGCATTTTTCAGAAAAAACAAGGGCCATAACTCTAGTATTACGACCCAATTCTGCTGATTTTCGAACTTGTCCAAGCTATAATTAGTATTAACAATATGTGCAAGTGTGGTAACGATCAAATAATAAATGAAGGTGCTAGAGCGTTCACAAGGCAGAAAATAGCAATTTTCAGAAAAAACAAGGGCCATAACTCCGGTGTTATTGATCCGATTTGGCTGGTTTTCAAACTTGTTCGAGCTTTCATTGATATTAACAATCTGTGCAAGTTTGGTAAAGATCAAATAATAAATTAAGGTGATAGAGTGTTCACAAGGTTTAATATGGCATTTTTCAGCAAAACAAGGGCCATAACTCTGGTGAAATTATTCCAATCTTGCTGGTTTTCGAACTTGTCCGAGCTTTTATTGATATTAACAACCTGTTAAGGTTTGGTAAAGATCGGATGAAAAATAAAGGCCCTAGAGTTGTCACAAGACAAAAGTTAACAACGGACGGACGACGGACGACGGACGGACGACGGACAACTCGACATCCCATAAGCTCTTCGGCCAGTAGAGCTAAAAATGGCCAGGGGTTACCCATAGGCCGAAGCCAAAATGTCTCAACACCCCATCCCATCCCCAGGCCATAAAAATGTTTGGACAAAAAGAACAGAGTGCAAGAGGGTGTGGGAAAAGTGCATGGTCTTGTAAACAAAAGCACATCTAAACCCTCTTACTATTTACTAGATCTACTGATAGAAAGAAACATTATAATTTCTTACCTTTGTAACTTCTGCCATTGTCATTTTATGGAGGGTGCAAAATTAATATAATGGAAGTTTGACTCCTAAAAAAAAAAAAAAAAAAACATTCTAAAGAATTCACAAGCAGTGGTACCCTTTAAACTAAACCCTTATTATATATAAGTAAGCCCTATATTCAAAATTCCCTGTTATCTTTACCAGTTGCCCATGCGCGTTGCTATATGCGCAGAGAAATAATAATATCCGGCAAACTAGCAGTGTATCTGAACTTAATTTAAATTGTTTTGTATGTAAATGATTGCGTTCAAATGAAAATTTTAATATCCAAATAATAGAAGAAAAACAACACAGACATTAAAAAAACAACACAAAAAACAACATTCGGTTGGTGGTGATGATGGGGTGGTGGGATGATTGTGGGGTGGGGGACGGGAAACATATTTGAAACTGATCAAACAAAACAACACAGATATATGCAAAAACAAAAAACAATTTGGGTGGTGGTGGTGATGATGGGGTGGGTGGGGAAGAAACATACTGATCAACTGATAAAACAAAACAACAAAGAGATATGTAAAAACAAGCGGCCCAAGAGGGCCTGTGTGTGGATGCTCTACTGGCTAACATGGCTCTTATAAATCAATGAAGTGAGTGACTGCCATTTACGTTTTTTTGAAAGTTTAGGGCAAAAAAAAGTTTTTTAACTAAATCAAGGGCCATAACTAAAGAATCTGGTGAAGACTGGTAAAGATCAGATGATAAATGAAGGCCCAACCATATTAACGAAGCAAAATATAGCATTTTTAACTAAATCAAGAGCAATAACTTCTCTGTTACTAATACGATCTGGCAGGTTTTCGAACTTGGCCAATAGAGCTAAACAATTTTTTTTTTTAAAAAATCAAATAAAAAAAAAGAAAAAAAGAAATTCTATCCAAAAAACAAGAAGTCAATGACCTTGAAGCTCTACTGATAGATTTTTGATAGTAGGTCATCATTCCTGTGAAGTTTCATGAAAATCCATCAAGTAGTTTCATAGGAGTAGTCGCTACAAGTTTTCATTCTATAACACTATGTAAACAAAGATGGCCGGCCATGTTTAATGTCAAATCAAAATAAATTTTGACAAGGATCAACATCATGTCATACTGATCATTTCAGAAAAAGTCCCATATCAATATCACTTACAGTTTTCAAGAAGTAGTCGCTACAAACTTGTATTTTAGCCATGGCGGCCATCTTGAATTTCCGGCCGACCTGAAATGTTGCTAGGATCAATTAGACATCAAGAACAACATTCCTGTAAAGTTTCATGAAAAGCCGTCGAGTAGTTACAGAGGAGTAGTCGCTACACGTTTTTACTAGATAACTTTATGTAAACAAAGATGGCCGCTGACAGCCATGTTTAACATTGAATCAAAACGATTTTCGACAAGAACCAACATCATGACATGCTGATCATTTTAGAAAAAGTCCCATATCAATATCACTAGCCGTGGCGGCCATCTTGAATTTCCGGCTCAACTGAAGTTTTGCTAGGATCAATTAGATATCAAGAGCAACATTCGTGTGAAGTTTCATAAAAATCCGTCAAGTAGTTTCAGAGGAGTAGTCGCTACAAGTTTTCAATATATAACTCTATGTAAACAAAGATGGCCACTGGCAGCCATTTTTAACGCCGAATCAAAACAATTTTCAACAAGGACCAACATCATGTCATGCTGATCATTTAAGAAAAAGTCCCATATCAATATCACTTAGAGTTTTCAAGAAGTAGTCGCTATAAACTTTTTTTTAAAAATCTATTTTTAGATTTGGTGGCCATCTTGGATTTCACATCAACATGAATATTTGCTAGGATAAACTAGACTTCATGGGCAATATTTCTGTAAAGTTACATGAAAATCCATTCAGTTGTTTCAGAGGAGTAGTCGCTACAAAAAAAAATTTACGGACGGACAGAAGGACGCCGCAACACGGCATAAGCTCTGCTGATCTCTGATCAGTAGAGCTAAAAATAAATAAATAAATTAATAATATAAACAAGAGGCCCAAGAGGGCCTGTGGACGCTCTACTGGCTAATATGGCTCTTATAACATCAATGAAGCGAGTGACTATCGTCTTAAAGAGGCAAAATATAGCATTTTTAACTAAATCAAGAGCCATAACTCCACCATTACTGGTCCGATCTGGCTGGTTTTCGAAGTTCGCCAGAAGAGATAATAAAAAAAAAAAAAATAAAAAATAAAAAAAATAAAAAAATAAAAATTTAAAAAAATAAGAAATATAAAAATAATAAAGTTAAATGAAGGCAATATTGCCTTAACAAGGCAAAATATAGCATATTTAACGAAATCAAGGGCCATAACTCCGCTGTTACTGGTCTCATTTGGCTGGTTTTTGAACTTGTCTGAGCTTTTATTGACAAACAATCTGGTAATATTTGGTAAAGATCGGATGAAAAATGAAGGCCCTATCATCTTGAGGCAAAATATAGCATTTTTAACTAAATGAAGGGCCATAACTCGGCTGTTACTGGTTTTCGAAATTGTTCGAGCTTAAATTGACATTAACAATCTGTTAAAGTTTGGTAAAGATAGGCCATATCGTCTTAACGAGGCAAAATATAGCATTTTTAACTAAATCAAGGGCCATAACTCTGCTGTTACTTGTCCGATCTGGTTGATTTTCAAACATATCCGAGCTTTTATCGACACTTACAATCTGGTAAAGATCAGATAAAACATGAACGCCCTATCGTCTTAACGAGGCAAAATATAGCATTTTTAACTCAATCAAGGGCCATAACTCCACTGTTACTGGTCCGATTTGGCTGCTTTTCGAACTTGTCCAAGCTTTCGTTGACATTAACAATTTGGTAAAGATTGGTAAATATCAGATGAAAAATGAAGGCCCTATCGTCTTGAGGCAAAATATAGCATTTTTAACTGGTCAGATCTGGCTGGTTTTCGAACTTGTCCGAGCTTTCATTGACAGTAACAATCTGGTAAAGTTTTGTAATGATGAGGTGAAAGATGAAGGCCCTATCGTCTTAACGAGGCAAATTAAAGCATTTTTAACTCAATCAAGGGCCATAACAAGCTATCATTGATAGTAACAATCTGGTAAAGAATGGTAAAGATCGAGTGAATTATGAAGGCCCTATCGTCTTAAGGCAAAATTTAGCATTTTTAACTAAATCAAGGGCCATAACTCCGCTGATACTGGTCTGATCTGGCTGGTTTTCGTACTTGTCCAAGCTTTCATTGATATTAACAACCTGTTAAAGTTTGGTAAAGATCGGATGAAAAATGAAGGCCCTATCATCTTAACGAAGCAAAAGTATACCATTTTGAACTAAATCAAGGGCCATAACTCCGCTGTTACTGATCCGATATGAATGGTTTACAATCTTAACCGAGCTTTCATTGATATTAACAATCTAATAAAGTTTGGTAAAGATCGGAGGAACAATGAAGCCCCTATCGTCTTAATGAGGCAAAATATAGCATTTTTAACTAAATCAAGGGACATAACTCTGTTGTTATTGGTCCGATATGGCTGGTTTTCGAACTTGTTCGAGCTTTCATTGATATTAACAATGTGGTAAAGTTTAGTAAAGATAGAATGAACAAGAGCTGTCGGAGAACAGCGCAGCTCGACTATTCGATTTTTCAGAGAATAATAAATTATATAGCTAGTACAATTTTTTTATACCATCAGAAAACAAGGCTAAAACAATGTGGGGTGGTGTTGGGGGCGCAACATAGCTTTTTTTAAAAATTGACCAAAACTACACAGAAATATGTAAAACAAGAGGCCCAAGAGGGCCTGTAGACGCTCTACTGTGTAAAGATGTCATATTTAGCGTTTTCCTATATAAACTTTGGGTCGCCACGGTGGCCATTTTGATTATTGCAAGAAAAATAAATAAATTAATAGACGCCAACCACTGTGATAAAGTTTCAACAAAATCCTTCAAAAGGTTTCAGAGTGGCCATTTTGGATGACAGACGGCTGCTGCGAAAAATATAAATCTGAGGAGGACTATCCCAAAGATCATTGTGATTAAGTTTCATCAAAATCCTTCAACCGGTTTCAGAGAAGATGTCATTTTTAGCCTTTTCCTATATAACTCTATGTAAACTTTAGGTTGACGTGGTGGCCATTTTGATTATTTGACAATAACGAAAAACACAAACTTGATAGAGGCCAACCCAAGGAACACGTTTATGATATTTCACAAGAATGGAATAAGTGTTTTCGGAGGACATGTTGTTTGAAATTTCCTTAAATTTGACCAGTTTTAGCTATGGCGGCCATCTTGGATGACTGGCGGCCGTGAAAAACAAAAATCTGAGAGGAACTATCCCAAATATCATTATGCTTAAGTGTCATCAAAATCTTTCAGGCGGTTTCAGAGAAGATGTAATTTTTAACCTTTTACTATATAACTCTATGTAAACTTTCGGTCGCCATGGCGGCCATTTTTATTATTTGACGATAACGAAAAACACAAACTTGATAGAGGCCAACCCAAGGAACATGAATATGATATTTCAGTAGAATGGAATAAGTGGTTTCGGAGATGTCGTTTGAAATTTCCTTAAATTTGAACTTGTTTTAACCATGGCGGCCATCTTGGATGACTGGCTGCCACGAAAAACACAAATCTCAGTCAGAGGGGCCCTCCCAAGGAACATTGTGATGAAGTTTCATCAAAATCCTTCAAGCGGTTTCAGAGGAGATGTCGATTTTATAAAATTGCTAACAGACGGACAGACAGACGGACAGACAGACGGACGACAGACGAAAAGTGATCGCATAAGCCCTCCTGGCCTTTGGCCAGTAGGTGGGGTAGAGGTGGGGTGAGTGGTGGGGGAGTGGGGGTGGTGAGGGCAATATAATGTGTTAGAAGTTATGTAAGAATTCACCAAAACAACACAAAAATATGTAAAAAAATAATTAAAACTCGAGTTTTGAGTGGGGATGTGTGAGAGGCTGGGGGTGGGGAGGGCAACATATATGTGTAAGAAGCTATGTAAGAATTGACCAAAGTAATACAGAAATATGGTAAAACAAAATAAAAACAAAAATATTTTGAGTGGGTGGGGGCAAGATAGCTATGTGTAAGAATTAACAAAAACACAGAAATATGTAAAAAAAAATCGAGTGTGGGGAGTGAGTGGTGGGTGGGGTGGTGGAGATGCAGGGAGTGGGGTTGAGGGGGCAACATATATGTGTAAGAAGCTATGTGTAAGAATTTACCAAACCAACACAGATATGTGTAACAAGAGGCCCAAGAGGGCCTGTGGACGCTGTACTTGCTAATACAGCTCTTATAACATCAATGAAGCGAGTGACTATCGTCTTAAAGAGGCAAAATATAGCATTTTTAACTAAATCAAGAGCCATAACTCCAAAATTACTGGTCCGATCTGGCTGGTTTTCGAACTTGGCAAGTAGAGATAAAAAAAAATAATAATAAAAAAAACAAAATAAAAAAATAAAAAAAAATAAAAATAAAAAAACAGAGGCCCAAGAGGGCCTGTGGACGCTCTACTGGCTAACATGGCTCTTATAACATCAATGAAGCGAGTGACTGCCATTTACGTTTTTTTGAAAGTTTCGGGTAAAAAACAGCTTTTTAACTAAATCACGGGCCATAGCTAAAGAATCTGGTAAAGTTTGGTAAAGATCAGATGAAAAATGAAGGCCATACCGTATTAACGAGGCAAAATATAGCATTTTTAACTAAATCAAGAGCCATAACTCCTCTGTTACTGGTCCGACTGGTCCAACATAGAGCTATAAAAAAATAAAAATATATATATATAAAAAGGAATAATTTCCAAAAAAAAAAAATATGAAAAAAATAATAATAATTAAAAAAAAAATAAAAAAAATAAATAAATAATAATAATTAAAATAAAATTATTAATAATATAAAAAAGACAGTCGTAAAAGCTGGTAAAGTTTGGCAAAGATCAGATGCAAAATGAATGCACTATCGTACGACGAGGCAAATTATAGCATTTTTAACAAAATCAAGGGCCATAACTCCGCTGTTACTCGGCCGATCTGGTTGTTTTTCGAACCTGACCAATCTTTTATAGACATTAACAATCTGATTAAGTTTAGTAAAGATCGGATGAAAAATGAAGGCCCTACCGTCTTAACGAGACAAAATATATCATTTTGAAGTAAATCAAGGGCCATAACTCCGCTGCTCCTAGTCCAATATGGCTGGTTTTCGAACTTGTCCAAGCTTTTATTCATATTAACAATCTGGTAAAGTTTGGTAAAGATCGGATGAACAATGAAGCCCCTATCGTCTTAACGAGGCAAAATATATCATTTTTAACTAAATCAAGGGCCATAACTTCGCTGTTGCTGGTCCGATATGGCTGTTTTTCAAACTTGTTCGAGCTTTCAACGACATTAACAATCTGATAAAGATTGGTAAAGATCGGATGAACAATGAAGCCCCTATCGTCTTAACGATGCAAAACATAGCATTTTTAACTAAATCAAGGGCCACAACTCTGCAGTTACTTGTCCGATCTGGCTGGTTTTCGAACTCATCCGAGCTTTCATTGATATTAACAACCTGTTAAAGTTTGGTAAAGATCGGATGAAAAATGAAGGCCCTATCGTCTTAACGAGACAAAAGTTAACAACGGACGACGGACGGACGACGGACAACTCGGCATCCCATAAGCTCTGCTGGCCTTCAGCCAGTAGAGCTAATAAAAAAAAAAAAATAAATCAATGAAAAATAAAGCAATGTAAAAATAAAAGAAAAAAAGTCAAAAAATCTGGTAAAGTTTGGTAAAGATCAGATGAAAAATGTAGGCAATATCAGCATATGTAACGAAATCAAGGGCATTAACTCCGCTGTTGCTGGTTCGATTTGGTCCAACCTTTTATTGACATTAAAAATCTGGTAAAATTTGGTAAAGATCGGATGAAAAATGAAGGCCCTATCGACTTAACGAGGCAAAATATAGCATTTTTAACTAAATCAAGGACCATAACTCCGCTGTTACTGGTTCGATCTGGCTGGTTTTCGAACTTGCCGAGTTTTCATTGACATTAACAATCTGGTCAAGGTTGGTAAAGATCGGATGAAAAATGGAGGCCCTATCGTCTTAATTAGGCAAAATATAGCATTTTTAACTAAATCAAGGGCCATAACTCCGTTGTTACTGGTCTGATCCGGCTGTTTTTCGAACTTGTCCGAGCTATCATTGACATTAACAATATGTTAAAGTTTGGTAAAGATCAAATAAAAATTGAACGCCCTATCGTCTTAACGAGGCAAAATATAGCATTTTTAACTAAATCAAGGGCCATAACTCCGCTGATACTGGTCTGATTTGGCTGGTTTTCGAACTTGTCCGAGCTTTCATTGACATTAACAATCTGTTAAAGTTTGGTAAAGATCAGATGAAAAATGAAGACACTATCGTCTTAACGAGACAAAAGTTAACGACGGACAACGGACAACCGACAACTCGGCATCCCATAAGCTCTGCTGGCCTTTGGCCCATTATCAAACTTGTCCGTGAATGAATGAATGAATGAATGAATGAATGAATGAATGAATGAATGAATGAATGAATGAATGAAATAAGCGGGTCATTGACTATGGCAAAAAGAAATAACAAAATAAACGTATGTTAATTTTTCGTTTGTATTATGTATGTGGCTTAAAATGAAGCATGTAAAGACACATTTGATAGGCTTTATGATTATGTACACTTTGTTTTTTGTTTTGTATATATATATATTAATAAACGGGCCATTGATTATGGTTCAAAAAAAAAAAAAAAACTTGTCCGAGATCTTATGGTCATATACAATCTATGAAAGTTTGGTTACGATTGCTCAAGAAATGTGGCCTCTATCGTGTAAACAAGATGAACAAGAGGCCCAAGAGGGCCTGTAGACGCTCTACTTGTATGATGTGATTCAAAAACATAAACATGATAGAGGCCAACCCAAGAAAAATGTTTCCTATATATAATTCTATGTAAACTTTGGGTTATCGTCGCGGCCATTTTGAATAATTTTGATTATTTGACGATAATGAAAACACAAACTTGATGAGGCTAACCCAAGGAACATGTATATGATATTTCACAAGAATGGAATAAGTCGTTTAGGAGATGTTGTTCGAAATTTCCTTAAATTTGACCTAGTTTTAGCCATGGCGGCCATCTTGGATGACTGGCGGCCGTGAAAAATATAAATCTGAGAGGGACAATCCCAAATATCATTGTGCTTAAGTTTCATCAAAAGCCTTCAACCGGTTTCACAGAAGATGTAATTTTTAACCTTTTCCTATATAACTCTATGTAAATTTTGGGTCGCTGTGGCGGCCATTTTGATTATTCGACGATAACGAAAAACACAAACTTAATAGAGGCCAACCCAAGGAACATGTATATGATATTTCAGTAGAATGGAATCAGTGGTTTCGGAGGAGATGTCGTTTGAAATACATAAATCTGAGAGGGACTATCCCAAATATTATTGTGCTTAAGTTTCATCAAAATCTTTCAGGCTGTTTCAGAGATGTAATTTTTAACCTTTTCCTATTTAACTCTATGTAAACTTTGGGTCGCCGTGGCGGCCATTTTGATTGTTTGACGATAACGAAAAACACACTCTTGATAGAGGCTAACCCAAGGAATTTCACAAGAATGGAATAAGAATGGAGTAAGTGGATTTGGAGACGTCGTTTGAAATTTCCTTAAATTTGGCCTAGTTTTTGGATGACTGGCGGCCAAGAAAATTTAAATACAAATATCCTAGTTTCGAGTGGTGGCGGCGGGAGGGCTCGACATTAGGCATTGTCCGATAGGTGGAGGAGGGGGGTGAGAGGCGGGGTGGGTGGGGGGGGAGGGGGCAACATATATGTGTAAGAATGGACTAAAACAACACAAATATGTTTAAAAAAAAAAGTGGGGGGGTCGGGAGGGTTGGAGGGAGCCCATGCCCCAATATGGGTGAAGTATGAATAAGATGCATAATGCTTTAAGAAATCCCAAACCAAAATTATAGATTTATACATGCTTACATGCAAACCTAGATCTGCCTTTATTGCACATTTTATGGGCCATCCCAATCTGGGTTCCATGGGAGCCCAGAATTTGCCTAAGACGAAATTACTTACCCAACCCTTTACAACATACAATAAGGAAACCAATTCCAAAATTTAGTTGAGCTAGGACAAGAAATGTAAGAGATATAGACCTGTAAACACAGCTTACAGGCAAAATTTGATGTAAAACAGACACATTTTTAGGGCTATCAGAATTTGGGTTCCATGGAAGCCCAGGGGTTACAGGAACCAAAATTACTTAAAATTACTTAAACAGCCCTTAAGATAATGCTATAAGGAAACTGATGGCTAAATTTGATTGTGCTAGGGTAAGAATTGTAAGGGATATAGACTTGTAAACACAACTTACACGCAAAATTTGATGTGACATCGGACACATTTTATCATAATTTGGGTTCCATGGGAGCCCATGGGTTACAGGAACCAAAATTGCTCATGCAGCCCTTAAGATAATGCTATAAGGAATCCCATGGCCAAATTTGGTTGTTCTAGGATAAGAAATGTAAGAAATATAGACTTGTAAACACAGCTTACACGCAAACCTTGATGTGGGATGCTGATGCCGAGGCCAACGCGGACGCGATTACATAAGCTCTCTTATTTTTCGGATAGTCAAGCTAAAAATGAAGGCCCTATCGTCCTAACGAGGCAAAATATAGCAATATAGCATTTTTAACTAATTCAAGGACCACAACTCCGCTGTTACTGGTCCGATCTGGCTGGTTTTAAAACTTGTCCGAGCTTTCATTGATATTAACAATGTGGTAAAGTTTGGTAATGACAGGATGAAAAATGAAGGCCCTATCATCTTAACGAGGCAAAATATAGCAATATAGCAATTTTAACTAAATCAAGGGCCATAACTCCGCTGTTACTGGTCCGATCTGGCTGGTTTTCGAACTTGTCTGAGCTTTTATTGATATTAACAACCTGTTAAAGTTTGGTAAAGATCAGTTGAAAAATAAAGGCCCTATCGTCTTAATGAGACAAAAGCTAACGATGGACGGACGGACGACGGACAGCTCGGCATCCCATAAGCTCTGCTTGAGCTAAAAATAATAAATAAATCAATACATTCGGGTGGTGGTGATGATGGGGTGGGTGGTACGGTTAGTGGATGGGGTGTGTAAAACAACACAGAAATATTTAAAAAAATAATAATAAACAAGAAATATCACTGTAAGTGACAAATGCCCCCGAAGTGAACTTTGCCCTCTAATTTGACATTGACCTTTTAGCCATGGACCTGGATTTTGTGCGTGACATGTCGTTTGATTGTGGTGAGCACTTGTGCCAAGTTATTTGAAAATCCGTCCAGGCATGCAAAAGATATTGACCGGAGACGATTTGACCTTTGACCTCTAAGTGTGACCTTGACTTTGGGGCCACAGACCTTTTTTTTGTGCGCGACACATCGTCTTGTTGTGGTGAGCACTTGTGCCAAGTTATTTAACAAGAGGTCAATGACCTTGAAGCTCTACTGATAGGTTTTTGATAGCCAGTTCAGCATTCTTGTGAAGTGTCATGAAAATCCGTCAAATAGTTTCAGAGTAGTCGCTACAAGTTTTCATTATATAACTCTATGTAAACAAAGATGGCTGCTGGCGGCCAAGTTTAACATCAAATCAAAATAGTTTTTGACAAGGACCAACATCATGTCATGCTGATCATTTTAGAAAAAGTCCCATAGCAATATCACTTATAGTTTTCAAGAAGTAATCGCTACAAACTTGTTTTTTGAAAATCTATTTTTAGCTGTGGCGGCCATCTAGAAGTTCCGACCAACCTGAAATGTTGCTAGGATCATTTCGACATTAAGAGCAACATTCCTGTGAAGTTTCATGAAAATCCGTTGAGTAGTTACAGAGGAGTAGTCGCTACAAATTTTTACTAAATGACTCTTATGTAAACAAAGATGGCCACTGGCAGCCATGTTGAATCAAAACATTTTTGACAAGGACCAACATCATGTCATGCTGATCATTTTAGAAAAAGTCCCATATCAATATCACTTAAGAGTTTTCAAGAAGTAGTCGCTACAAACTTGTTTTTTAAAAATCTATTTTTAGATTTGGATGCCATCTTGGATTTCACATCAACATGAATTTTTGCTAGGTTCAACTAGACTTCATGGGCAACATTTCTGTAAAGTTTCATGAAAATCCATTCAGTAGTTTCAGAGAAGTAGCCGCTACAAAAAAAGGTTTACGGACGGACGGCGCACCACGGCATAAGCTCTGCTATTCTCTGATCAGTAGAGAAAAATCCGTCCATGAATGCCAGAGTTATTGACCGGACACGAATTGACCGTGTGACCTTGACCTTGAAGTCCTAGGTTTTGCGCGCGACACATCTGTCTTTGACCTATGAACTGCAAGTGTGACCTTGACCTTTGAGGTACGCACCTGGGTTTTGCGCAGTAATTTAAAAATCCCTGCAGGGGTCGTGACGTTACGGTCTAGACAAGAAAATGCGTACCTGTTTTTGACCTATGAACTGCAAGAGTGACCTTGACGTTTGAGGTACAGACCTGGGTATTGCGTGCGACACATCGTCTTGTTATGGTGATTACTTGTGCCAAGTTATTTAAAAATCCCTGCTGAGGTTGTGACGTTACTTCCCGGACACGAAATTGCTTACCTGTTTTTGACCTATGAACTAGAGGTACGGACCTGGGTTTTGCAAGCAACACATCGTCTTGTTATGGGGATCAGTTGTGCCAAGTTATTTAAAAATCCCTGCATGGGTTGTGACATTACGGTCTGGACACAAAATTGCGTACCTGTTTTTGACCTATGAACTGCAAGTGTGACCTTGATCTTTGAGGTACGGACCTGGGTTTTGCGCGCGAAACATTGTCTTGTTATGGTGATCACTTGTGCTAAGTTAATCAAAAATCCATGCTGGGGTTTTGAAGGTACAGTCCGATTGACCAAAACAATATGTAAAAAAAAGAATCGAGTTTCGAGTGGTGGGTATGGGTGGAGGAGGTGGGGGGGAGCAACATAGATATATGTGAAAGAATTGACCAAAACAACACAGAAATATGCAAAACAAATTCTGACTTTCGAGTGGGGGTAAAGGCGGGGAGGGGACAGGAAGTGGGGCAGGCGTGTCAACATAGCTATATGTGTAAGAATTGACCAAAACAACACAGAAATATGTTTAAAAAAATCTGACTTTCGAGTTCGGGAAAGGCAGGGAGGGGTCGGGAGGGGGCAGGAGGGGGACGGGGATGGGGGGCAGGGTGTCAACATAGCTTTATGTAAAAACTGACCAAAACAACACAAAAATATTTAAACAAATAAATAAAATAATTAGTTTCCAGTGGGGCTGAGGCTTGGGGGGCGGGTGGTGGGGGAGGCAGGGAGGGTGTCAACATAGCTATATGTGTAAGAATTGACCAAACAACACAGATATATGTAAAAAAATAATATATATATATAATGAGTTTCGAGTGGGGGTATGTGGGGTGGGGGTGTGTGTGTGTGGGGGTGTGAGGCGGGTGGGAGGTGGTTGCAATATAGCTATATGTGTAAGAATTGACCAAAACAACACAGAAATATGTAAAAAAAAATATATATATAGTTTCGAGTGGGGGGATGAGGGCGGGGGGAATGTATGAAGGGGGCAAGATAGCTATATGTGTAAACATTTATGAAAACAAGACAGAAATATGTAAAAAAAAAATGAGTGGGTGAAGGGGGGGGGGGGAAGACGGGGAAAGGCAGGCGGGATGCTATATGGTAACAATTGACCAAAACAACACAGAAATATGTAAAAAAAAAAATTGAGTGGGGGTGAGGGGTGGAAGAGGGGTGGGCAGTTGGGGCAACATAGCAATATGTAAGAATTGACCAAAACAACACAGAAATATGTTAAAAAAAAAAAAAAGAAGATGGGTGGGCAGTTGGGGCAACATAGCAGCCCTAGATTTGGTTTTAAAACGATTTATAATTACATGTGAGTATCAACTTACATGTCAACTAGAAAAATCCAGAATACCATTGCCATTCATCGAAGACTGGGGAAGATATTGGTGTTCAAGTCTAGGCACCTTCACTGCGACAACCTGTATGAACAAACTACCTGCAGTGGTGAAAAGGGGTATACTGAAAATATCATAAAAAAATAATAAGTAATAATTTGGAGC
The DNA here is from genome assembly GCA_037043455.1 of Cyrtodaria siliqua. NCBI lineage: Eukaryota > Metazoa > Mollusca > Bivalvia > Adapedonta > Hiatellidae > Cyrtodaria > Cyrtodaria siliqua. Next base: position 54,301 of record JAWPHD010012087.1, read on the forward strand.
CAAACTGATTTCTTATAGTCGGTAATAGTATTGGTGCTAAACATAAACACACATTTACACATTGCGATATGAAATTTCTAACTGAACAGCATGTTATTTGTAGACGCAGGCCCTCGTGGGTTTATTTTATATCATTTTTGAAATTTCAATTATTATATTTTGAAAAATCAAAATCTAAAACTGTCAAAAATTAGCCTGTTGGAATCTTACAAGTATATATTAGACACAAATATTTGGGTCATTTTGACCAAATCCGAGAAGATTCCAATATTTTCAAAGTCTAATAATATGTGTCTGCAGATTCACATATTCATGAAACTTTGCAGAAAGGTTTCACACATATCATATACTCAGAAAAAAATTATAACTGCCTTCTCACTATGGAATAAGAGAACCCATAGCCATTACAGTTATCTCGGGATGTAATTTTTTCATGTTTTTGACCGAGTTTCTCAATTAATGAAGTTTCCTTTGCACTATATAGAATTATATCAAAAGAATAAAGAAATTTCTAACATTTCCTATAGAGCAACAGACTTACTGATCCAATAATTTCTCAAATCTTTCACTATTGGCTTTATAAAAACATTTAACTTGAATCCCTATGTGACTAGAAAAATGGTAGTTTTTCCGAGGCTCAACCAATGTGAGCCCAACACTGTTTATTTGGTTTATACATCAGCGTATACCCAAATATGCAATTTACTTATAATTTAAATACAACAGCACACCTATCTGGATCATTTTAACCATAACACTCAAAGCTTGCATTTTTAAAGAAAAGAGAAATTATCAGGACACTGACATTGAATAATTGTTTACATGGCTCATCCAGAGCAATCTGATTGCCGTTAAATTATTTACTTTAAAATTTTATTTTAAATTATAATCATTATTTGTTGTCGACCATTCTGGATAATACTGGGTGTGGATTTACCTCTTAAGGTCTGAAATCAGAGGAAAAAGACCCGATGCAGGGTAATAAATAGTCATTTAATTTTTCTTGCCGGGGAGTTGGGGGAGGGTTCGAGTAAGCAAACATTTTAGATAAATACAACATGTCTGGTTGGTCAAGTAAATCAATACAGGTAGATAAATATGTATCCATTGCTTGTAGGAGATATGAGGAGTGAGTTCTTTGTGATACTGTTTAAGTAGGAGTTCTCAAGTATATAGTTTGAATCTCATCACATACAAAAATCTACAAATCCCAGACCGATGATCAACCTAGACACCTTGCATTACAGACGGATGCCTTTTACATACTTGTACACACACACACCACAGGGGCACAATACATCTAATTTTATTACTTACTGCATATGATAGTGTACCAATATCCAAAAACTCTCAGAAGAGCCAATTACGGTAGGCACAAGTAGTGGATCCTTTTTTCAAGGCAGTCGTATGCCCGTGTTTGGCAGATTTCTGAAAACAGATGCATAAAATGATTTAAATAAGTTATATAATGTCAATAACTAATGATAATAATATGATAATAAAAATAGAAACTCCAATTGTTATAATTATATACAAAACACAACTGTTTAGTATGCAAACATGTTGCGACTGCCCATACATGTATGTAGAGAAATGTGTGACGATGCGAGAAGACCAACAGAACCAACCATATGCATTTATGCAATAGCGCAAACCAACAGTACAGTTGACGAAATCCATGTATACTCTGTCAAAAAAGTTTTTGACCATGGCAGTGTTCGAACCCGTACAATGATCGCTCAACCATGACATTCGACCATAACCCTTATTATCTCAGTTGATAATTCACAATAGATCAACAATAATTATCGTTAACAATGAAAGTTTGAAAAAAAATAATAATCTTTTTATTGGTTACTTGAATGTCTGTAACTGCTATTGTTTTTATGGACTTTGCAACATTTTTTACAGACCCTTTGTGTGTTCGCGATCTTTTTAAAAAATCTAATCTTGTTTGGAATTTAATGTTTCTGGTACCAAATTAACCGGGTAGGGTAGACCTTGGTTACTAAAAAAAGATAATTAAATTCTGTCCACTAGTTTTATTTTTATATGACTTTATATACCCTGGTCCAAAACTGTTTTTACCGAGTATATTTAGATTGTATACAGGGGCGTAGCTTGGCCTTTTTGACGACATAGGCCCGCAGTTAAAGTTATTATGCTAGTGGGGTCCGGGGACATGCCCCCACACACACACCCATTATTTTTATATTTAGAATGCATTAGGTGCGTGCTGACGTATATTTTAGACTTTAAGAAGGGCAAAGATAACTAAACAAATATATATGAAAATAATATGTTCTGTTAACTATGCCGCCTATACAGCCCACACATCATCTTGTTATGGTGATCACTTGTGCCAAGTTATTTAAAAATCCCTGCAGGGGTTGTGACATTACGGTCCGGACACGAAAATGCGTCCCTGTTTTTTACCTATGAACTGCAAATGTGACCTTGACCTTTGAGGAACGGACCTGGGTTTTGTGCGCAACACATCGTCTTGTTATGGTGATCAGTTTTGCCAAGTTAATCAAAAATCCCTGCATGGGTTGTGACGTTACGGTCCGGACACGAAATTACATACCTGTTTTTTTTTACCTATAAACTGCAAGTGTGACCTTGACCTTTGAGGTATACGGACCTGGGTTTTGCGTGCAACACATCGTCTTGTTATGGTGATCACTTGTGCCAAGTTAATTAAAAATCCATGCAGAAACAGAAACATTTTTTTTAAAACTTACCAAAAGATGCAACTTAATCTGTTTCATTCACAATGGAACACACAAAATCACTAGAAAACTTAAATAATCCGATGCATTAATTGATTGGTTGACATGCAGACTTTGGTTTTCTTGGTAAAGAAAATCATTAATGTCTGATTTAAAAGTTAAATTATGCATTTTTGGTCTCAAATAAACGCCCCCGTTTTCAAAAATGTTATGCCCCCAGGGGCGTTTGTTTGTGAGGGATTATACAATATTAATATACTGAACCAAACAGCCGATGCACCAGTAGACAATACCTTTAATATCTCAATAATATCAATCAATAAATAAAAACAAATTTCATTCTGATATCTTGTATGACTGTAAATCTAAAAATAATTCATTCAAATCACCCGTCTCCAACGGTACCAGTCGGCATATAATAAGTTCATACATTAAAGGTATTGTCTACTGGTGCATTAGCTGTTTGGTTCAGTATATTAACAACCTGGTAAAGTTTGGTAAAGATCGGATGAAAAAAGAAAGCCCTATCATCATAACGAGGCAAAATACATTATTTTTAACTAAATCAAGGGCCATAACTCTAGTGTTACTGGTCCGATCTGGCTGTTTTTTTAACTTGTCCGAGCATTCCTTGTTATAAACAATTTGTGCAAGTTTGGTAAAGATCAAATACTAGATGAAGGTGCTCGGGTGGTCACAAGGCAGACAAGACAAAATATGGCAATTTTCTTTAATTCAATGACAATAACTCCGGTGTTACTGGACCGATCTGGCTTGTTTTCGAACACGTCCGAGTGAAGGTGCTAGAGTGTTCATATCAAAAAGTCATATCTAAATGCAAAAGTTGAATGTAAAATTATTAAGTTATCTGCCTTTTGCTTGGAAGGTGAAGGTCACATTTGCATCTACTATATCACGTAGTAATGTACTACCCAAGATGCAACTATAACCAAAGTTTGAAATGTCTAGTGCATACAGTTCCTGAGAAATTGATCTAAACGCAAAAGTTGAATGTAAAATCAAGTTATCTGCCCTTTGCTTGGAAGGTGAAGGTCACATCTGCATCTACTATGTCACGTAGTAATGTACTACCCAAGATGCATCTATAACCAAAGTTTGAAATGTCTAGTGCATACAGTTCCTGAGAAACTGATCTGACCGCAAAAGTTGAATGTAAAATTATTAAGGTATCTGCCCTTTGCTTGGAGAGTGAAGGTCACATCCGCATCTATTATGTCACGTAGCATTATGTACTACCCAAGATGCAACTATAACCAAAGTTTGAAAGGCCTAGTGCATACAGTTCATGAGAAATTGATCTAAATCCAAAAGTTGAATGTAAAATTGTTATCTGCCCTTTGCTTGGAGAGTGAAGATCACATCCGCATTTTCTATATCACGTTGCAATGTAGTAGCCAAGAAACAACTATAAGCAAAGCTTGAAAGGTCTGGTGCATATAGTTTGTGAGAAAGTTACCTAACGCAAAACTTGAATGTTGTCGCCGCTGCAGGAAAAGCAACACCTTTGTCTCTTTCTTTCTTCAAACAGGCAAGACAAAAATGAAGGGTAAAAATATAGATAACAACAAGAGGTCAATGACCTTGAAGCTCTACTGACTGATTTTGATTTCAGGAAGTAGTCGCTTATTTTTAGCCGTGGCGGCCATCTTGAATTTCCGGCCGACCTGAAATTTTGCTAGGATCAATTAGACATCAAGAGCAACATTCCTGTGAAGTTTCATGAAAATCCGTCAAGTAGTTTCAGAGGAGTAGTCGCTACAAGTTTTCATTATATAACTCTATGTAAACAAAGATGGCCGCTGACAGCCATGTTTAACATCGAATCAAAACGATTTTTGACAAGGACCAACATCATGTCATGCTGATCATTTTAGAAAAAGTCCCATATCAATATCACTATAGTTTTCAAGAAGTAGTCGCTACAAACTTGTATTTTGAAAACCTATTTTAAGCCATGGCGGCCATCTTGAATTTCCGGCCGACCTGAAATTTTGCTAGGGTCAATAAGACATCAAGAGCAACATTCGTGTGAAGTTTCATGAAAATCTGTCAAGTCGTTTCTGAGGAGTAATCGCTAGAAGTTTTCATTATATAACTCTATGTAAACAAAGATGGCCAATGGCAGCCATGTTTAACGTCGAATCAAAATAATGGTCGACTCGGATAACCATCATGTCATGCTGATCATTTTAGAAAAAGTCCCATATCAATATCACTTTTAGTTTTCAAGATGAAGTCGCTACAAACTTACTTTTTAAAAATCTATTTTTAGCTGTGGCGGCCATCTTAAATTGTTGGCCTATCTGAAATTTTGCTAGGATCAATTAGACATTCAGAGCAACATTTCTGTAAAGTTTCATGAAAATCCGCCAAATATTTTCAGAGGAGTAGTCGCTACAAGTTTTTACTATATAACTCTATGTAAACAAAGATGGCCGCTGGCAGCCATGTTTAATCGAAATCAAAACGATTTTTGGACAAGGACCAACTTCATATCATGCTGATCATTTTAGAAAAAGTCCCATTTCAATATCACTTATAGTTTCAAGAAGTAGTCGCTACAATCTTGTATTTTGAAAAATTATTTTTAGCCGTGGCGGCCATCTTGAATTTCCGGCCGACCTGAAATTTTGCTAGGATCAATAAGACATCATGAGCAACATTCCTGTGTAGTTTCCATGAAAATCCGTCAAGTAGTTTCAGAGAAGTAGTCGCTACACGTTTTCATTATATAACTCTATGTAAACAAAGATGGCCGCTGGCAGGCCATGTTTAACGTCGAATCGAAACGATTTTCGACAAGGGACCAACATCATGTCATGCTGATCATTTAGAAAAAGTCCCGATATCAATATCACTTAAGAGTTTTCAAGAAGTAGTCGCTACAAACTTGTTTTTTAAAAACCTGTTTTTAGATTTGGCGGCCATCTTGGGATTTCACATCAACATGAATTTTTGCTAGGATCAACTAGACTTCATGGGTAACATTTCTGTAAAGTTTCATGAATATCCATTCAGTAGTTTCAGAGGAGAAGTCGCTACAAAAAAAAGTTTACGGACAGACGGATCAGACAGACAGACAGACGGATGACGGACGCCGCACCACGGCATAAGCTCTGCTGATCTCTGATCAGTAGAGCTAAAAAATGATTTGGATATAAATAAAGATAAAAATATATATAAACATGATGGGTAAATAAATAAAATAGTAACCAGAAGGATGTTCCACAGAATCACTTGTGTCGACTGCCGTGTGCTTTATTCATCAAGTACAATCTATCAAGTTTGGAAAACAGGGGATTAATCCTTAATGAATTATGGAGCCTGACATTTTTTTTTAATTGTTAAAGTTTATTCTAATGGGCACAACTCAGCATTCAGCATTGGATAATTGATAAGGAGGAACTGTATAAAGTTGCATGACAATAGGTCAATATTTTGCCAAAGTTATGAGCAAAGTTAGGTTTTAGGTTAAAGTTTTATGAAAAGGGGGATAACTGTTGCCAAAAATGAAAGTTAGAAATTATTGGTCACCGGTAACAACTCCTTCCGGTAAGATAAATAAATCTAGCTAATACTTTCGAGCAAGGACTGTTGAAATCTACATTTTTAAGGTTTTGACCATTTTAAGTAAAGGTGGTCATCTTGAATGTCACGCTGACCTAATTTAGTTTTCTTTGATTAGTGTATTGCATCAGTAGGAACGCCAGCCCTATGGCGTAGGAATATTTATCAAACAAGGTCACGTGATAAAATCGATAACAAAATGACATTATTGGGGAAATTTTCACTGGTCAGACTTATACACCTCTTATTTATAAACTTGATTATAACAAAACACAATCACAGATCCGTTGTTAAAGTAATAATATTCACGAACTACATTGGTCGAACATAATTGGCGTACACTTCGTGTAATTCCCATTAATAGTTAAAGGTATTTTCAAAGGGATGAATTAGTGTATGTTTTAAGGTTTAAATTGCCAAAAATGCTCTTTTAAATCAAAATCGATTTATTTCGTCATTTTAGAAGCGAGAATAAAAACAAATGCATGTACGCGTAGATAAATCTTTCCTCTGTCCATATGCATATTTTTAATGTAATCGGAGGACAAGTTCTTTTTTCCCCCCAAAATTAACTAACATGACCCACTGACGAAAAGACGGGCATAATGCATATACATTTACAGACGCGACCGGGTACACAAGAAATGAAATAATTCCATTATTTCATTACATATATTTCAAATGTATGTATCCATGCATTTCAGATTAAATTTCTGATTCTATACATGCTTTTGGTTATGCCGGAAGTGGTCAGAATAAGTTTTAACAAACCAAATTGTAACGGTACGTCGGGAAGGAAATGAGGATAGTGAAAAATATATGTTGCAGTGCTAATTTTCTGAATCAGAAAAAAATAAAAAAAAATGAAGTTTTAAGACCGAGAATGAATTTTTTTTCATGAAAGTGTTCATTGACATGTCTACTATTAAAACCCAAAGTTTAAAGTCAATCAGAAAAAAGTACTTTTTTTCCCCAAAAATTAACAAAGTACACCAGTGTTCGCTAAAATATGAACAATCGCCTTTCGAAGTTAATGTTCACGCGGGATATAAAACCATGACATTGTGAAATCCTTTTTAAGAGATATATTGATTTTAACATTGTTCTGTATTTAATAAATTATTAGAGTAGAATGTTCACAGTTTTTCTCAAGGACACCATTACGGTAGTATCCCTGCCAACCCCGCCCCTCATTCCACCCCCACCACCTCAAATACCGTATTTGTTAAGTTGTATATAGCTGCGGAATGTGCAGTTTTAATCAAATTCGAATTTATTTCATCATTTTAGAAGCGAGAGAAAAAACAAAAGCATGTACGCGTAAATACATCTTTCCTCTGTAGATATGTAACATATAAAAAAAATTGGAGAAAGTTCTTTTTCTCCCGAAAATTAACGAAGTACACCGTAATCGTTTAAATACGCCGAATCGACGTTCCAAATCGATGTTCGCACGGAATAAAATTGTGGAATTATGATTCATTTATAAAGATAAATCGATTCAGCATTGTTCAGTAGTTGTTATATTATTGATGTAGTATGTTCACAGTATTTATGAGAGCAACGTTACGGTAGTATCCCTGCAACCCCGTGGGCTTACCCCCTCCAACCCGTACACACAATACGTTGTGTATTGCTGAGAATACGCCTTTTATTCAAACCGATTTATTTCGTCATTTTTAGAAGCTGCAGGCATAATAAAAAATCATATAGATACATCTCTCCTCTGTATATATGTAGAATTTCAATAAACGGAGACAAGTACTAATTAAGTAACAGGGACCGTCCGACCCAAAGGACGGCAACATTCATATTCATTAAGGCAAGACGACCGGCTAAAGAAACAATTAAATAATTTCGTTATGTAAACACATATATTTAAAATGTAAGTGTCCATGTATTTTACACTAAATGTTTGATCTATACATGTTTTGGATTTATGTCAGAATGGCCAATTTACTTTAACAAACAATGTTTGCAACGGTATATCGGAAAATGAAATCAATGATGGCGGCAACATACGTTGCAGAGTTCTTTTCGAAATCAGAAAAAGCGATAAACCAAATATAAGTTTAACAGGCAGAAAGAAGTATATTCTTTTAACTGTTCGTTTAAAACTGAGGGGGCGACTCGAGTTTTAAAGAAAGCAAGATTGGCATGTGTCCCTTTAACCAAGTAAATAAATGACTGACGAGTAACAGACATGCTACTGTCAGTAACAAACATGATTATGTGTAGACTCGAAGATTTCATAACATAAACGTGGACATGTCATTGTGTCAATGGAGCACTTGCCAGATTTGTGGTGTTGTGAAACACTGTACGCGTGAATCCAAAAAGTACGAGTTGTGTTATATTTATAGGGTCATATATAGTATATATATATATATTTATATATATTATTCTTTTATATTTATATAGTCCCAGAACGCAGTCATACTCACTACTATATTGAAAGTAAATACTGAATATACATGTGCGGTGCGTTACGATCTGTTAGTATTTGAAAACAGACATATTAAACATTTCCCTGAACATATATACTATATTCGTAGAATTATTTTTTCTGAAAAAAAAATACATGTTTGTTTTCGGCAGTTGAAATCTACTATATTCTGCGAATATTGCTACTTTGAAAATTTGAATACGTCTGTTTTCATCAAATAGCATGTTTTGTTTGTTTTAATATATATATTTTTTTAATTATGATTTAAAAAAAAATGGATGATCGGAATATGTCTTACACACTGTTGAATCCTGTAATTTAACAACAAGTGGTTTGGTCACAGGCGACAGTATCGGTGAACAAAACCACTTGTTTTGCCGGATTCAGCATTGTGCAAGAAATATTCATATATTATACCATTAATATTATAACATGTGTGTTGTAACATATGCTTATCCTTGGATAGTGGATGTCTGCAGGGAACTTGACCTTTTACCTAAAAATCAAACGATCATCCTCTTTCCACTGTCCACCAATGAAGTTTCATGAAATTTGCTTTAGGTAATAGGAAAAACTGTGTGGGTAATACTTTCATTTTCCGGTCATGGTAACGGACCTTTCAACTACTGACTTCAAAATAAACAGGGATTATCATTTCACCAAAGGCAGTCAAAGTATGAAGTTTTATGAAATTAGCTTCAGAGAAAGTAATAAAGAGTTTGTACAAAGTTTCGTCAAAATCCAACAAGTAGCGCAGACAAGATTTGTGACGGACGAACGGAAAGGCCAAATATAATCTGTCTCACCTACCACTTTGTGGTGGAAGACATAATTATAAAGACAATATTTTAGTTCATATGTATACTTTATTAAGCAAATAATTGAGCGAACATGAACTTCAGCGTTGACTCTGGCCAGTGGTGTACATGGAGTCTTCTTCCACATGACGTGCAGACTGAAAGAAAAGAATTAAATTGAATGTTGTTTAACGGCTCATCAACACAGTATAGGTTATTTAGAGCCGCCCCAGAGAGAGGGGAAGGATACATAGGAATCCGGGAACCTGCCCTACTCTTATTATCGAATAGATTCCTATGGTTCTTTAACGTGCTCGGAGGATAGACCGATACACGGGACCGCCCGGTTTACGTCCCCATCCAACGGAAGGAGGCTAAGGAATGAAAGAAAAGAAAGACATAGAATAAAAAGTTAATATAAATCGAGCAGAGTATTCAGTTTGAATCAGGTGTTGCGAGGGGGAGCTAGGGTATGTTTAGCGGAATGGGACAGTTTAAAATTTAATTATTGTTTAACGCCTCATCAACACGTTGTTTAGGTTATTTCGAGCCGTCCCAAAGAGAGGAGGAAAGATACATAGGCATCCAGGAACCCTGCCCTACGCTTACTACCGATTAGATACCTATGGTTCTTTAACGTGCTTGGAGGACAGACTCCGATACACAAGACCATCCGGTTTACGTTCCCATCAGACGAACGAGGCTAGCAGGACACATCGAAGTAACCCAGTGGCGCCAGTAAGAATTGAATCCGTGTTCACTGGATTCAAAGCCGATATGCTATAAACGTCCCTTGACCAAAACTGAGTAAATGGCACATCAAGCAAAGGGTCAATACATATTATATTGTGTATCATACTAGTATATGATTGAACTGACATGATTATAGAACCATTTTAATGTATTTTTCAACCCAACAGTACAGCAAGAATCTATTATAAGGAAAGTTAAATCTGACAGAGGGTGCAATGCTCTATAAGCCATTTTTACTAGAAGGGGAATAAAATACAAGTCTTGCCAAAAATCTAAAATTGTTAAATTTTACACGTTTTGTTCATAGGATATTTTACTTTAATGACTTAGTAAGGTCATTTTACATGGGGAGAAAACATTAATATACAACTATTTATTTTGTTTCTCAAAATATGGTGATGCCGCTAGTTTTAGAAATAAAACATGATTAAATAGGGCAGTTGAGAAGACACTTTTGTAGATGTGTGGTCTGTTCTGATGTAAAAATGTGTAAAACAGACACAATATTGGAAATTTGCTCTGTGTCCCTTTAATAAATTGGAGACCCATCACATAGACCAATGAGTTGATGTTAAAGGGACACACGGCAATCTTGAAGTATTTATCAAGCTTTAACATTAGCATCTTCATTTAAACCTGCTTGCATTAAAAGTTAAATAAAAGTGTTTCATTTTGTCTTCGTTATTCTATCAAATACTTAACTATATTATAGGTGCACTATTATCAACAGTAAGTAATGTGTAAAACAATTTCTTCTGAACTATTCTAATAAATAATATTAATGATGCACAAATGCAAACTATGCAGAAAAATTAACCAAACTCCAGAAGTTTTAAACAAATAAAGACTGCCTAGTGTCCCTTTAACACAACTTGTTTTCGCATGTATCCAGTACATGTAGTTTACACGAGCTCATATGACAATCACGCTGCACTATCACTGAATTTTTTTTTTACTCTAACTTTGAACAGCACCGTGCAAGCATTACACAAACTCCATTTAAAGAACTACACAAGTGCAAACAATTTTTAAAAAGGCTCTTACCTCCATATGATCCAATGGCATTTAATACGGCTTGACATTCTGAAGTCGTCAGTATCAATTCACTTAGAGCTGCTCAAGGGCACGATTCACATTTGAGGCCTCTCTGAAAACAACATCAATCCAATGTCAATGATCAAACAGACATACTTTATCCTTTTTTATACATAATGTAACATATTTAAACAAGAGGTCAATGACCTTGAAGCTCTACTGATTGATTTTGATTTCAGGAAGTAGTCGCTACAAACTTGTTTTTTGAAAATTTATTTTTAGCCGTGGCAGCCATCTTGAATTTCCGGCCGACCTGAAATTTTGCTAGGATAAATTAGACATCAAGAGCAACATTCCTGTGAAGTTCATGAAAATCCGTCAAGTAGTTTCAGAGGTGTAGTCGCTACAAGTTTTCATTATATAATTCTATGTAAACAAAGATGGCCGCTGACAGCCATGTTTAACATCGAATCAAAATGATTTTTGACAAGGACCAACATCATGTAATGCTGATCATTTTAGAAAAAGTCCCATACCAATATCACTTATAGTTTTCAAGAAGTAGTCGCTACAAACTTGCATTTTGAAAATCTATTTTTAGCCATGGCGGCCATCTTGAATTTCCGGCCGACCTGAAATTTTGCTAGGATCAATTAGGCATCAAGAGCAACATTTCTGTGAAGTTTCATGAAAATCCGTCAAGTAGTTTCAGAGGAGTAGTCGCTACAAGTTTACATTATATAACTCTTTGTAAACAAAGATGGCCACTGGCAGCCATGTTTAATGTCGAATCAAAATATTGTTCGACTCGGATAACCATCATGTCATGCTGATCATTTTAGAAAAAGTCCCATATCAATATCACTTATAGTTTTCAAGAAGTAGTCGCTACAAACTTGTATTTAAAAAATCTATTTTTAGCTTTGGCGGCCATCTTGGATTTCACATCAACATGAATTTTTGCTAGGATCAACTAGACTTCATGGGCAACATTTCTGTAAAGTTTTATGAATATCCATCCAGTAGTTTCAGAGGAGTAGTCGCTACAAATAAAAGTTAACGGACAGACGGACGGACGGACGGACGACGGACGCCGCACCACGGCATAAGCTCTGCTGATCTCTGATCAGTAGAGCTAAAAAGAAAAGATAAAAGAAGAACTAAATTGAATAAAGCATGAATAGTAATTGTGCTCAATAACACGGTTAATGTAATAAAAACATCTCTCATCATTCATTATACATGTAAAATATAATGTAGCCCAACTGGAGATCCATTAAAAACACTGTTCCTCTTCCACAGCATATTTCCAGCCCATGGAATAGTCACTTCTTTTGAGACACACTGGAGGCAAGCGTAGTAGCTTCACCTCCTTAAAGGCTTTTAGTGAAATGTACTTTCTCGAAATTGCGTTGTTTTTTTCGCAACAGAAAGTATGTAGTAAATGTAAATAAACCTCAAAACTTTACTGTACATAAATATGAATCTGACCGATTTCAGTCAAATGTCTATGGCAGATTACATTGTTTCAATGGTAGTTGTATCGGGTTATATATTCACGAATGTGCGAGAAAATGGGGATAACATAACGATATAGAGACAACGCTAACAATTTACATTCATGCATCTGAGGGGTCGGGGTCGGGGTGGAGGGGGTTTCTAGTTGTCTTACCCCCTCCTTGTTTTCGGTATGCAAGCTCCATCTACCCCCACACCCCCATCTACCGTTCTTGGGTGGGGGCGGGGTGCGAGGGACATTGATAGCATTTCTACTAGCAATTGTTTTATTCCACGAAACGTTCTACAGTTTACAGTACATCCAGTTACTGGAAAGATCGGAGTACACGAAAAACACTTATAGTAATTATGAACTTTCTATTATACAGAATACACCACTTTTTTAGGTATTTGGCCAATGTCTAAATATGCACGATCTAAAAGTGGTGTGTACTGTTTATTAACAAACACATTTTAATGACAAAACAAATACCTTGATCATGGACCTCCAGCAGCAGACAGTAATCCCAAATCCAACTTGCAACAATATGTCAATTTCACGTGTCAAATTATGTCACGGTGACCTGTCAGTCACCAACACTGCATCGTGTTGACACATAATGGGATGTTATTTCGTCCAGTAAGGTATTAGTTTTTACATAATCTACGGTATGAAACACTGTACACGTGTTGTTAGACCCCATAGGTACCCGTAGTGCTCGCCGACGTAGCGCGCCTGATTTCGGTTGAAAAAAAATGGCGTCTGTTTTAATTGAAAATTCGTAAAATAGTCCGTAAAATACAAAGAAATAGTCCATGTTCGCGGAGTTAAAATGCGAACAGAACTGATATGTTATAGGTCCGTGGCGTTCCTACTGCATTGCTTAAACATTTAAGCAACCTAGGAGAAAAACTGATTAGGACTGCAGTTTTACATTTAGTTACAATTCATAAAATATCAGGATATATGCAAAAGTGTTTTGGGTGTCAAATAGACATTTACCCTGCAACAGATATTCCCCGTTGCAATCACACACATAAACACACAAAAAAGATGGACGGACAAAACACAATGCCATGTCATAATACGTGCCTATGGGCACATAAAATGAAGGTTCTAGTTAACACAAGGCAAAATATCGAATTTTTCAATAAAACAGGGGCCATAACTCTGTTGTTTAATATCCGATATTGGTTAAACTGTCTAGAGTTTTCAATGATATAAAGACTCGGATAAAGTTTGGTAAAGATCAATATAATACTAAGAGTTAACACCAAAAAAGTTAATGGTCGACGACTGGACATAAGCTCAGGTCCCATAAGTAGGTCAAGATTGAGCATGAAGACGTGTAGCTTAAATTGAATCTTTCAATGTGAAGTATGTTGAAGTAAACAGTGTTACAGAAACAGAGCTAAACATATGTGTTAAAAAATTCAAAACACATCCAGTCAGCAATCGTGAACGCTCGGCCAATCCCGTCATTCTTCGGGATCTCGCCTCGTGTGTATCACGGCGCTTCGGTATGTTCAAAATCTTAACATTCTGTTAGCCGGAAGGCAACGGCCCAGAAAATAGTGCACTGTTGCTAAGCTGTTGCTACATAAATATTATGGCCGCTTGCAACACGTGTTGATGTATGATTTGCGTTGCATGTTTGTTATTTACAATACAGATGAAGGTTTTATCACTACTTTCACGTAAATAAACTATAAATGAAGCAATCGGCTAAATGATATTGCAAAATATTGAAGATAACTTTGATTTTGAATGCAAATTCGTTTTGGCGGGAATCTGACGCGCGTCACGCTAGTATGACGTAACCAATATGGAAACCTGCGTAATACATTCGAGTCATGCTGCGAAGCAGTGTACGAGATGTTGCGAATGATCCAGTCAGGTCAATGTGTGGAGATTTTCACTAAAGCTACTTAATGAAATGTTCTTTAAAAGCCCGAAAAAAAACTGATGTGTATATATATAGATATAAGAATAATTTGCTTTTCATATGTTTTTAAATTCAATAACATCATACCATCTGCCTCACCTTTACTACAATTTACATCAATATAGTTTGTAAGAAAAGCTCCTAACCTTTCTCTGAGGCTCAGCATAAAATTCAGGATGTATCTTTGCTATTCAAACCAGCTGGGTTCATTCACCATCTAACGTCTGGTAGGAGAATCAATCGAGCGCCATAAAAACATCTGTGGCTTCAAGATCTAGGAAAGTCAATTTAAAGACCTAAGTTACTTCTAGAAGGATTATGTAAAGTTTAGTTAATATGTATAAATAAAATGTTTGAAAATATATGAGATGTCTTAAGAACTGAAACATTAAATACGTTCAGACGCATGAACAATATTGTGACCAAGGCCATTAATGATTTTATAAAATGAAGGTCATTGTCAAGATTTTCAATAAACTTGCTTGAACAAAATCCTGAAGTTGAGATGACCACTATTTGGTGCATAATACATTAAAGAGTGTTTAGATGTTAATTTTAATATTAAATTGAAGTTCACTCCATCTAATGTCTACTGGCAGAGGTGTTTGTTCTCCATCTCATTTCTGCGGATTTATCTACAAAAGAAAACATATCTTTTTTAAAATAAACAGCTAATTAATATATTTTCACCATGTTTGAAGATCTGATAAAAAAATATATTAATGTATCATTGTTTTATTAAAACAAAAGCTGTAGCTCTGCTGTTTAATATCAATTTTATCTCACCCCTAACTCCTTATAGGGACCAACAGAGATGACGTAGCTATTGTTTTTGTGAAATCAGAACGAGGCTAAATTTTGTGGAAAATGGTCAGCGCGTTTCAGAGTTCAATCATTTAATATTTATAAGCAATTACGGATATTTCTTAAAATAATAAATCGTTATTTAGAGACCCAAGATATTCGGCTTTTCATCATAATTATCGATTCTGGACGACTGGGTAAGATGTGTTTAGTATTTATTGATTTTCGAATGCTGATCGACCGACATCGCCTTCGGCCATGTTCGAACGCTTGATCGAGCGATCCGGAGTAGTCTGAATGACGCTAATGGAATGAATTTCCAAGAATGTTTTGTCTGAATGACAACATATTTTATCTGAAGGATAAATTGAACACACATGGCGGGCCTTTATATATACGATGAATTCGTAGATTTTACGTAAAACGTTTGTTTCGGCAGACAATTATGTGTGCATTGAATGTTGTTACAACCGGGGAACATGACGAGATCGATTTCCTGTGTTTTATTCTGCCTAAATATCAATTACGTCTGAAAGACACATTATATGCGACATTTATTAAGCCAATCAGTGATAAATTCAAGTTCCAAAAGTTAAAAGTGTCGTTTTATTGCAGATAATATCGGTTACGTATGAGGGGTTATCATAGAATGGCTTCCAATGCGGAACAGCCGATCGAGCTGGGCGGCAATCATACTGCGCAGACCGCCACGCATGCGCAGAACGATGTAAACAGATTAGAGAACTTTCTGAAAAAGGGAGAGGAAATTTTAGAAACTTTCCAGACGTCTATACGGGCTTATGAGAGCCAAAGTCTGAAAATAAACAAACTGTCCTCAACCGTCATCCAATTGCAAAATGATTTGAAAAGGGCCGGTCCTTGCGATCTGGAAATTGATGAAGCACCACCAACAAAAAAGTCTCATTATGAACCAATTTCGGAGGAAGAAGACTCCGATTCCGACGGCGAGATCGAGATTGATAATTTGCTACAAAGCCCGAAACCAAAGTCTGGTGAAAAAGGCAGGGATGAATTTCTGGCAGAACTAGATGAGTTTTTCGAGGAGGAAGAGAAAACGGGGGACCCTGTCAAGGGAAATGTAGCCAGGGTAGTAAACAAGACACTTCGGTCATCACAAACTGACATAGAGAAGTCAAAACAGTTAAGTGAGAAATACAAACGTCCAAGAAATATTGAAGCCCTACAGGTCCCCAAGATAGATCAGTTTCTATGGAACCAGCTAAAAAATTCCATTAAATCCGCAGACGCCCTTAAACAGAAAACAGTTGGGCATTTAAATCGGGCTCTGGCACCGGTTGTTCAAGCAATGAATCACATCTGCGACAATGAACAGCCAGATATGGCAGTACTAAAGGAGTGCATATCTGATTCGTTTAAATTATGTGTGCCAGCTCGACCCCAAATTTAAGAGCATCTGTACAAGTGACAACCCAATTACAGCAACAGGCTCGTTCGGGGACAACTTAACTGACCAGTCAAAAAACTTGGATACAAAAAGTATCAAAATGACGAAGCACTCGGCACCAAAGAAGGATTTTTTAGAGAAGAGAAGGGGGGGCCGAGAGACGGACCACACACCCTCTGCACCTCACAAGTCCGAACACAACAACTACCACCTGTCAGTGCCGCACAAGTCGTTGTTCCCAAAGTCCAACTTCCCTCCGAAAAACCCAACCTCAGGGAACACATCCGGAACCTCAGGGAGAGGTTACACGTATCAGAAGAAGCACCCATTCAACAACAGAGGGGGCAAAGTATAGACACTCAGAATGTAAGTAAAGTTAGACAATACAGATTGGTAAATACCCCAGAAAATTTCATTGCGGGCAAAACAAAATTGAAACTCAATAATTGGCAAAAAATTACTTCAGATATATGGATTTTAAAAACTATATGTGGATATTCTGTTGAACTCGATCATATTCCTTATCAGCGTCACTATCCCACACCACTAACATTTGCAGAAATTGATAGACAAATAAGAGGTCAATGACCTTGAAGCTCTACTGATTGATTTTTATTTCAGGAAGTAGTCACTACAAACTTGATTTTTGAAAATCTATTTTTAGCCATGGTGGCCATCTTGAATTTCCGGCCGACCTGAAATGTTGCTAGGATCAATTAGACATCAAGAGCAACATTCCTGTAAAGTTTCATGAAAATCCATCAAGTAGTTTCAGAGGAGTAATCGCTACAAGTTTTCATTATATAACTCTATGTTAGATGGCCGCTGACAGCCATGTTTAACATTGAATCAAAATAATGTTCGACTCGGATAACCATCATGTCATGCTGATCATTTTAGAAAAAGTCCCATATCAATATCTTTTAAAGTTTTCAAGAAGTAGTCGCTACAAATTTATTTTTTAAAAATCTATTTTTAGCTATGGCGGCCATCTTGAATTTCCGGCCGACCTGAAATTTTGCTAAGATCAATTAGACATCAAGAGCAACATTTGTGTGAAGTTTCATGAAAATCCGTCAAGCAGTTTCAGAGGAATAGTCGCTACAAGTTTACATTATATAACTCTATGTAAACAAAGATGGCCACTGGCAGCCATGTTTAACATCGAATCAAAATAATGTTCAACTCGGATAACCATCATATCATGCTGATCATTTTAGAAAAAGTCCCATATCAATATCTCTTATAGTTTTCAAGAAGTAGTCACTACAAACTTATTTTTTAAAAATCTATTTTTAGCCGTGGTGGCCATCTTGAATTTCCGGCCAACCTGAAATTTTGCTAGGATCAATTAGACATCAAGAGCAATATTCCTGTGAAGTTTCATGAAAATCTGTCAAGTAGTTTCAGAGGAGTAGTCGCTACAAGTTTTCATTATATAACTCTATGTAAACAAAGATGGCCGCTGGCAGCCATGTTTAACGTCGAATCAAAACGATTTTCGACAAGGACCAACCTCATGCCATGCTGATCATTTTAGAAAAAGTCCCATATCAATATCTCTTATAGTTTTCAAGTAGTAGTCGCTACAAACTTATTTTTTAAAAATCAATTTTTAGCGTGGCGGCCATCTTGAATTTCCGGCCGACCTGAAATTTTGCTAGGATAAATTAGACATCAAGAGCAACATTCCTGTGAAGTTTCATGAAAATCTGTCAAGTAGTTTCAGAGGAGTAGTCGCTACAAGTTTTCATTATATAACTCTATGTAAACAAAGATGGCCGCTGGCAGCCTTGTTTAACGTCGAATCAAAACGATTTTCGACAAGGGCCAACATCATGTGATGCTGATCATTTTAGAAAATGTCCCATATCAATATCACTTATAGTTTTCAAGAAGTAGTCGCTACAAACTTGTATTTTAAAAATCTATTTTTAGCTTTGGTGGCCATCTTGGATTTTACATCAACATGAATTTTTGCTAGGATCAACTAGACTTCATGGGCAACATTTCTGTAAAGTTTCATGAATATCCATCAAGTAGTTTCAGAGGAGTAGTCGCTACAAATAAAAGTTAACGGACGGACGGACGGACAGACGGACGGACGCCGGACGCCGCACCACGGCATAAGCTCTGCTGATCTCTGATCAGTAGAGCTAAAAATTGATTTGGAGATTGGAAGATTTGTAAATTGTAACATTATAGAACGTGTTTTCACTTCCGATGAAAGTGAATACATTTCCAACATATTTGCTCGTCCTAAAAAGGATGACAGTGTGCGTATCATACTAAATTTAAAACAGTTTAATGACAATGTGCAGCATATACATTTTAAGATGGAGACACTTAAGAACGCTATCGGGCTTTTTGGATCAGTTGATATTTCTGATGCATTCTATTCAATTCCCATCTGCACAAAAGATCGAAAGTTTTTTAGATTTTGGTATAAGGGACAAAAATACCAATTTACAGCACTTGTGATGGGTTTAACTACTGCACCCAGAGTCTTTACCAAAATTCTCAAACCAGTTTTCTCCACTCTACGAGCAAAAGGTCACATCAGTACAGCATACATTGACGACTCACGTCTACAAGGAAATACCTACCAGGCTTGTTTATCAAATATAAACGATACAGTCACGCTTATGGATAGTTTAGCGCTAACGGTGCATCCTACTAAATCGTGTTTTGTACCAACTTAAAGCATCGAATTTGTTGGCTTTATATTATGTTCACAAACAATGACGGTCAGATTAACAATTAAAAAAGTGGACAATATTATTCAGCAGTGTTATGAAATTTTAAACAAAAAACATGTATCAATACAAATATTTTCTCAGTTAATTGGGAAATTAGTAGCAGCAGAACCTGGGGTTGATTACGCACCCTTATTTTATAAACCACTAGAAAAAGAAAAAGAGACAAATTTGAAATATATAAGATGCAACTACTCAGCATTCATGAAGGTTTCCTGTAGTATTAAACGGGACATCCAGTGGTGGATCGATAACCTCCCATTATGCAGAAAGCAGGTTTCTTATGGCAACCCTGCACTAGTAATTCACACAGACGCCAGTTTGCTAGGGTTTGGGGCACATATTAAGTCAGAAAATGTGTCGGCAAATGGAGTATGGTCTATCAAAGAACAAAGCTTGCACATTAACATTCTTGAATTAAAAGCATGTAAATTAGCTTTGCTAGCTCTATGTAGGGACAAACATGATATTCATATTCGCATTTACACAGATAACACTACATGTTGTGCATACATAAATAAGTTTGGGGGTAAAAAATATGCATTGAATATGCTTGCTAGAGACATTTGGTTATGGTGCATTCCAAAACGCATTCATTTAAGTGCTGCACATGTGGCCGGGTAGCAAATGTAGAGGCGAACAGATTGTCCAGGAACTTCAATGACGACCTAGAATGGTCGCTTGACCCCATTGTGTTTCAAAAGATTGTGGGTAGATATGGGACTTTGGATGTGGACATGTTTGCATCTAGACTAAACAGTAAATTAGAGAAATATGTTACTAGATTACCAGAACCATATGCATGGGCAATCGATGCATTTTCATTGGATTGGAGTAATGGTATTCTCTATATGTTTCCGCCTTTCAGTCTGATTACCAGGATTCTCCAGAAGATCGTGCAGGACGAAGCAGAGGTAGTTCTCGTAGCCCCAATTTGGACTTCTCAAAGCTGGTGGCCACAGTTGCTTCATTTGGTGAATCAGCAAAGTTTCTTTCTACCATCATCACAGAAAATACTCCGCCTACCTCACAAACCGACGCTTCAACATCCTCTCAGAAAAATGACACTAGGTGTTTTCAGATTATCCGGGAAACATTACTCAAGCAAGGCTTTTCTACACAGGCTTCCGCACTTATCATCGACTCTTGGCGTTCCTCAACAAAAAGACAGTACTCGACATACATCGAAAGATGGCTTCAATTTTGTGTTAGGCGAAAAATTGATTCAATTAAGCCATCTTTGAGTCGAGTTATACACTTTTTGACAATGTTATTCAAACGAAAGTTAAGTTACAGTGCTTTAGGTACAGCAAGAACTGCAATAAATGCATTTACAACCACATGTGGAGGGGTAGATTACAGCAGTAGTTTACTGCTTAAGAAGTTTATGAAAGGTGTTTTTCATAATAAGCCAAATTTGCCTAAACATACACGTGTATGGGATGTAAACATTGTTTTCAAATATTTGAGTTCTTCAAATGACGATACCTTGATTTTCTTGTCAGGGAAACTATGTATTTTGTTTTTATTGCTATCTGCACAGAGGTGCCAAACATTACATTTAATATGTTTAGAGGATATTGTGCTGAATGCACATCAGATTGTTATCAAAACAAATCATTTACTTAAACAGTCAAGACCAAACTATCATCTTGAACCTATTGTGTTACAAAGTTACACCAAAAACAAAAAAATGTGCATTGTCAATATATTCAGACAATATTTACATAGAACAAAGCATTTAAGGCATCTGACTGATAAAAAATTGCTTATTAGCACTCAAAGTCCTCACAGAGGTGTGACACAAGCTACTGTTGGTCGATGGACCAGAATGATAATGGGAAAAGCTGGTGTTGACTGTACATTTACTACACATAGCACCAGGGCTGCTTCTACCAGTAACGCAAAGGCAAGAGGCGTGTCTCTAGACATAATTGCAAAAACGGCCGGATGGTCCAATGTTCGAACCTTTCGCAGGTTTTATGATAAACCAGTTGACGGGAAGTCCATCCAATCGGCGCTGTTAGATATGTAGATATTGTGTATACATGTATAATGTATTAGACTTAAGTCTATAATGTGTCAATTGCAACAATGGTGCTTTGTTGATGAAATTATATATCGGGCAAATCAAAAACACGTTTTTCAAGTTCTTTGGTTTGCATAATTGGAATTGAAAAATCAACTCTAAAATCTCTGTTGGTCCCTGTAAGGAGTTAGGGGTGAGATAAAATTGTAAGATAAAATGAGACTTACCTTGAAAAGGGAAGTCGAAGTTTGATCGATATTTTATCGATCGCTAACTCCTTAAGGGATCAAACACCCACCCACCACTCCCAGTGGCTCGATTTTTCAACTCATTTGTGCCAAACACATACTAACAGTTGTGTTTGGCACTAAGCTCTGAAGACTGATTTCACAAAAACAATAGCTACGTCATCTCTGTTTGATCCCTTAAGGAGTTAGCGATCGATAAAATATCAATCAAACTTCGACTTCCCTTTTCAAGGTACACTGTAAGTCTCATTTAATCTTACAAATATTGAGCAGAAACTTACTTTTGACCTTGTTTTCTCGGTTGAGGGCAATTATAACTCCTGCACACTCTACATGCTGGTGATCAGATACATAAAGTATGGAGAGACTAGTCTTTCTTTTAAGGCGTAAAAGAATAAGAGATGCAAGAAATATTAACAGACTTTGTGATTTAAAAGTACAAAAGAGTTCACAACTCTTGTCAGAAATGTCAAAATCAAACACAGATGATATATATACATCTACATCCTGGTGATTATGTCCACAGTAACTAGGCTAAGATGTCTTGCAGTTTTGTGAGAATAGGACACGCGTGAAAAACATTACAAGATGCCGCAATTAAAATACATAAGGAAGAAATTGTTGAATTCAACGATGACAGTATTTATGCACACCTCTTTTTGCTGGTCCTAATATCAACATCGTTTTTCGATGGTAGGTCTAACAGTTGAAGAAAACGAAGAGAAGCAAGAAAAACATTAACATTGTCATTTTAATTACTAATGGACAGATTGATGCACAGGCAAATCAGAGATGTCTCTGAATTTATCTTCCCTGCAGAGGTGTTAATTGTCGGAGTAAAAGTATAAACAGAAAAGTAAAGACAAAAGAACAAACAAACATTTTATTTTTTGGGTGAGATGGTTTAAAGATAAGCTCCGTATAAGAGTTGGTCATTTATGAGAAATGAGGAAAAGAAGAATAGAGCACAAAAACAAAACTTTAAAAAAAATGCTGGAGGAGTGGGGATACACATGGATCAGAGGCCCTCGGGCATGCATGTGTATGTGTGGGGCGGGCGGTATGCAGAGCGGTGGGGGGGGTTTGTAGGTTGTCTAGATGAGATATGTATTTGTGCCATCACTCAAATCTTGCGACACAAAATCGGCCTTATTATATAATAAAAAGAATATGACATTGATGACCCTGACATTGAAGATATAGACCCGTGTTGGGGTCTGCAGGTCATCCTAATAGATCAGTAAGTTTTATTTATCTGAATAAGTTACTTTAACTCCTTCCATGGATGCAAGAGTTCTAGTGCAGGCACAACATGGGCCTTACTATAGACATTTAAGAAGTGAATGGCCTTCAGAGAACTTACAATATTGTCTCAATAGCAAAACAGCAATTTATGTAGATAGTTTCATAATTATTCAGTAGATCTGTAGGACTTGCGTCACATATTCATGGAATACTGCAGCGTCTGACATCGCGTGAATTATTACCATACAATTAGAGCCATTCTTTAATAGTTTAGAAGAGGGTATGCTGTTATTGGAATCATTTTAACATTGTCAACTGGAGCAATATTAATGTTATTCAAAACCTTTATTCAAGTATAGCAACACAAAAATATTGACATGGGTGATAGGTTCTGCATATCATCCTGATGAGTAAAAGTGCCAAGTTATTTTGAAATCTTTCTGTAGAAACAAGAGTTCTGGAGCGGGTACAAAATGGACCTTACTATAGACATACAGGAAGTGAACATCCTCCATAGTGACCCTGACCTTAAAGATACTGACATAAGAGTTGGGTTCTGCCAATTGTCTTGATGAGATCAGTAAATATGCGAACATATTTTGAAATCCCTCCATTCATGCAAGTTATTAAATGGTCATGAAAAGGAGGTCCTTACAATAGGCATAAAAGTGTATGACCTTCAGAGTGACCTTGACCTTGAAGATAATGACATTCTGCACAGTCTTGATGAGATGAGCAATCCCCACATGCAGGAAGTACTATTAGAGCAGACGAGAAATGGGCCTTATAATAGACATATAAGAAGTGAATCACCATCAGAAAACTTACAATAATGTCTAGATAGCAAAACAGCAATTTGTGAAGATTGTGTGGTAATTACTCACTAGATCTGTAGTACCTGAGTCACATGTTCGCAGAATACTGTAGCGTCTCATATCGCATGAATTATTACCATATAATTTGAGCCAATCTTTGATAGGTTATAAGAGGATATGCTGTTATTGGAATCATTTTAATATTGTCAATTGGAGCATTATTAATGT